>BSBM01001286.1:1105000-1117500 GCA_027924585.1 Larix kaempferi
CAGAAGTCCATTGCGACTAACATGTCATGAGTGGCCAACATTAGCTTGCACCAACCCATATGTGAATGTTTATAATTCATTTAAACTTTATGGATTTTGGATTTATGTGTGAGTTAATTATTTTTCATCATTTCTTCTTCCATCATAGAATTGAATCATTTTGTAGAAATCTTCGAGCAACTTCTGCAGTTGTATTTGGATTTTTGAAATTATGATAATATTACAACAATTACTGTTAACTCCACTGTGTGTTTTATTTTAGTGGGGTTACTCTTTTTGTTGCTTAATGAAGTTATTTAGATATGAGGTATGATTCTTGGAATAGCAAGCACTACAATATTAGAATTTTGTGGCATTCATATAATCGGGGTGATAGTATTTTGTTCTTTTATGCAGAGTGTTATTGATGTGATGTCCAAAATGTTAGTGTTTCCACTTGTTATGAATATTTATGTAAGATTTCACACTTTCTCCATAATTGGGTTTGAGTTTGCTAGTGTTAAAACTGAGGTAGTCTTGTAACATTATACCTTTTGTTGTTCTATGTGAGGCCAACTTCCAAACTATGTTTATTTTCTAGATAGAAGTCACATTGTAGCCTATGACACTATTCAGTATGCTTGAATATGCATTTGGTTCCTCATCAACTCCAAAGTTAAGAGATGTGGCTAATCGAGAGTTCCAGAGTCGAACAATTGTATTGTATTTTTTGTAGGCATTCTAGTAAAAGATATAACTCTTCATTTTTTAGGTTGGGGTTTAGGTGGACATTGAGATTCAATCAAACCTTGCTCCACAAAAATAAAGAAAAGTGAGATCAATCTTTTTTGGCTCACTGGAACCAAGAAAATTTAGATCAATCTTTCTTGACTAATTATTTATTTCAACTTTTTGTATTCTTCTTTTACATTTTCACATTGCGAGTTAGGAATAGTTGTTAGATTGAGTTATATTTGATACATTCATAATTGTAATTCCAATTCTTATATGCAGGGCATCTAACTTAATATTGTATTGGAACTGACATGAACATAGGTGAAAATCTAAATCCTTATTTACATACCCTATGTGTTATCATTACCATGAAATTGTATCATATAAGTTTCACCATCTGTGTATCTTTAAAACTATTGCATGCTTGAAACTTAACAATGGAGATTTTTCCCTCTCCTGCAAAGATTTAAAATATAAAAAAAGATATAACCCAAGAAAAAGGTAACTAAATGTTGTTAATTCCCTTGATTGCAAGAAAAGATGTAGATGAAGTAGAGGAAATTCATTGCATCTTGTGAATGACCAAAATCCAAGCTATGCACATGATCATATGGTGTTGTTGGAAAGTAAGAGGATTTTTTCTATGTTCATCTAGGTTCAAACATCAATGATGTTTGTTTTGATAGGAAGGTAGGGAAGTCCATCCACTAAAGGGTTTCAATTTTTCATTTTTATGGAGTTTAATTTATTAAGCTTATAGAAAACACGAGCTCTCTATGGATATACTTGTATTTACATTATATATTTGGTAGATTGAAACATATGCAATTCTCATATTTTCTAAGCATCACACTGAGTATTGGACTATCAGTGTTTTACATTCTTTGTTACATTGATCTCTTGACTCGGTTGTCTTTTATGCATTTTGCCTTCCCCATTACTATTTCATTGGGTTTTCCACTATCTAATGCTACAAATTGATTAGTTTCCCCTGCAATATCGATTGGATCATTATTAACATTATACTATTATTTTATTTAGCATCATGTTTTCTTATACTAAGATGCATTAGGGATCTTGTTTGTTAAAACTTGATAATATGATATAAAGGGAGTATTAAAAATGGGTTGATAAAAATGGATACCTACAATATTTGATGAAACTAGGGGTTTTCTTAATTGGAAAGGTATATTGGGAGGGGGGTTCAACAATACAATTTTATGAGGCATTTTCCAATATTTAGTGAAATTAGGGATATTCTTTAATATCATGCGAACGATCGTGCTATGTGACAAGTTCACTAGGTGAACCCCCCATGCTTTAATATTGCTGTAGCCCAACTTTAAAAAGATATAGGCCTCATATCACCTTCCATAATGTTGTCATTGTAACTTTCTCATTTCTTTCATATGCCATCGCCAAATTGGAGACCGCTTTTTTATAATCAATCTGGCTCTTGGTTCCTTTCCCTGTAGATATGCTGGAAAGTAATAAATTGGAAATGGCTTACTAATTGATCGACTTTATCGAATGATAACATATAGTATAATGTTCTTTGGTTTTGATTTATGATGCAACCAGTGGATACCGATGGAGGAGTGGCTCCATGGAATAGATATCTACATAAATACTTTGAGTCATTTAATTAAAAATTTATAGCAATGCTCGGTTTTCATTTGTTGAAATGAAGCAACATATCCACCACTCATTTTGTCAAAAACATAAGTGAACTATATAAAGTGCGATTTGTTATTGAACTGCATATATGTTGACAAAAACGTGATTTCGTATGGGATTGGGACATTATTTTCTATGTATACTATGTATTCAATTTCTATGGTTTTATGTTTCGTAATGAATTTCTCAATCCTTCTATTCTTAAATACATAGAGGAACATGAATCAAGAAACAGAGGGTAAAAGTTTTCACTTTCTCTTTACTCGTTGCCAACTTTCCTTGAACTTGTTTTTGTGCTTTTTGTTTGCTTCTGAAGAGTAGCGGTCAAATTTATTCGAGTGCCTTCCATGTTCTTTGAGTGATCGCATAAAATAAGTGGAGTAAATATCATAAAATAAGGAAGTTAACTAGCATATCCAGAGTAGTACTCTAATTGCTTTTTATGTTCTTGGAGTGATCGCGTAAAATAAATTTATTCTGAGTGCTTTCCATGTTTTTGGAGTGATCGCATAAAATAAGTGGAGTAAATCTCATAAAATAAGGAAGTAAGTTAACTAGCACAACCATAGTTTGTTTTTTATGTTCTTGGAGTGATCACTTAAAATAAGTGGAGTAAATCTCATAAAATAAGGAAGTAAGTTAATTAGCATAGCTACTTTTTTTTCCTGCAAAAAAAAGCATACTATTGTTATTCAATACTGAATCAAATAGTACATGATATCAACGTATAAATACTGTCTTCCCAAATACAGTCATTGATCATAAAGATCAAGTAATCCCTCCAAAAACAAAAATCAGGATCATTACAACATCCTTTAAGCCAAAAAAGGAGATGCTAGAAAAACTAGTCCAGAAAATACATAGTGCCCGAGTCAATAATCTGGTTCTCACAAAATTCTTCCCACAGTAGATATCCATCCTCGCCCGTCAATGCTGATTTAGACAACTGATCAGCAAGATAATTAAATTCTCTGTATATATGAACAAGGGCAGAGAAACGAAAGATCTAAGTTCAAACTTAATCCTGCTGCACCAGTTTTCCAAATTCAGTACCTTTAGATCAAATTCACCCCTCGCCCATTTAATAGTAACTCTAGAGTCACCAAAAATATTTACCTTTGCCAATCAAAAGAGTTTTTCCACACGAGAAACACACCATAATTCAACTAACTCCGCCTTCATATTAGTTCCTTTACCACATTTCATATGAAGAGTGTAGTAGTGCTCCAAGTTGAGAAAAATAACCCCTCCAGCACCACAGTTTCCCAAATTTGCTGCCCCATCAAAGAATAGAACAAGATCATCTATAATAAGATGAAACTTCCCAATATTTCGCCAAACAAGTTGATCCATAACAGTCTGAAATTTTAAATAGTGACTCAATACAGAATTGTAAGCACTATCTAAACTAGGGAGTATGCCTTCGAAGGTAGACTTATTCCTCGTCCACCAAACATACCAACATATAAAGACAGGTAGAGCAGAGTGTGTTTTACAATTTTTAATCCACAATTTCAGGCTAGTCTCCACACTACTACCCCCCCATTTCACAGTAATGCTAAAAATCTGATAGCATTTCTCCCATAAATCCTTAAAAAAAGCACATTCCAGAAATAGATGTAATGTAGATTCTGAATAACATTTACATAGAATGCATTGACTTGGACCCTTCTAACCAATTCTAGAGAGATTATCCCAAGTTTTTAGTCGATCCTGAAGCACAAACCATAAAAAAAATTTAAGTTTAAGTGGGATGATCCAATGCCAAATTACCTTATACCACCAGTGGTTGGGGAATATGCTTGTCCACTTGATCATATAGTTATATGCAGTGCTCGCTGTTATCCTGCCCGTAGCCTCATTCCCATCCTATACCACTGTGTCTCCCTCAACACATAGTCGAATTCCTGCTGCATTTAAAGATTGAATGAAGGAGTCCCAATCACATGCCACATTACTAGGCAATTGTAGATCCTTAGCATCATACCAATAACCATTCGGAGTCTTTAACAATAGTATTCAATGTGATCAAACCTGTGTTCCTTAATATAAATAGTAAATCAGAAGATAATTTATGTGCATCTGTTAGTCCCAGAATGGGATCAACACCTATAGCCACTTCATTCCCATTCCCCACTTTCCAGCATAATTCAACACCAACTAGCAATATACTTTTAAGAATCCATTCCACAAAGGTGAAACCCCACGCATATTCTTTCTGGGCATCCTCAACCAGTGAGAAATCTCAGTCTTAATATATTTTTGATGAATGACCAGAGACCAGAGTGAGTTACTAAATAATGCCCTCCAGAAACTCTTTAACCTCAGTGCTTCACTAAAAATAGACAAGTCCTTTATCCCCCATCCTCCAGAGATGAAAGGTAAGGAGATCCTATCCCGTCGGATCAAAGACAAACTGGATTTTTTCAAACCACCAGTCCATAAGAAATTAAAAAGAAGTCTTCTTAATGAATTGATCACTGAACAGGGCACTAGTAGTAAGGAGAACTAGTAGACTAGGATTCCAATCAACACGGATTTAACCAAAGTAAGTTTCCCACCAATAGATAACAGACGGTATGTCCAATGAGAGATCCTAGATTCAAACTTCTTTATCATCCACTGCCAATCTTTAATGAGATAGCCATTCGGCTTGAGATGAAAACCAAGGTAAGTGAAACCTTTTGAAATCTTGCAGCATTTGTATGGTAGCAGAGTTTGAATGTTTATCAATCTATCCTCCTCGACAAGATTCTCAAAAAGACAGGTCTTTTTTAGGCTAACCCGCTTACCTGATGCTTTGCATAAAATGTCAATAATACCTCGATACAGCCTCCATTCCTCCACAGAATCATTACCAGCAATCAAAACATCATCCAAAAAAAGGACATGTGAGAGATATAAATCTTTAGAAATTTTCAAGCCTTAGATCTACCCTTCCTGTTTAGCTTGCACGATTAGCCTACTCAGCCCTTCGATTATCAAAATAAATAATAAAGGAGACATCGAACATCCCTGTCTGATACCTCGGGAACAACTGAAAACGAAGTGGGAGCACCATTTACAAGAGAAACAATACTCGTAGTATTCACACAAGCCATAATCCAATTAATAGCAAGAGCTGGAACTCCAATTTGTATCAAAATAATCCTCAGAAAATCCCAGCTGACCCTATCATATGCCTTCTCTAAATCCATTTTAAGAAGAATTTCCTTCTGCTTCTTACACTTTATAGTATGAAGTAGTTCCTGTGTTATACCAACAACATCATGGATTTGGGGATCTTGCAAAAAACCAAATTTCTTAGGAGAAATAAACTTTGAAAAAATTGGTTTGAGCCGACCCGCAATAATCTTCGAAACAATTTTATATGCAAGGTTGCATAATGCAATGGGTCTGAAGTCCCCAAAAGTCTTGGGATCATTAACTTTTGGAATAAGAGTGATAAAAGTAGAATGTAGGGCCCCAGAAATGTATCCCTGCGTCCTAGTATACTCACAGGGGATTCACTCAATAAACTGCTATCATAGCACGTTCATTCGTGGCATATGAATTAATACCCCTAATTTCACTAAATATTGGAAAATACCTTCCAAAATCGTTTTTTTTAACCCCCTCCCAATATGCCTTCCCAATTTTAAAAAAAACCCTATTTTCACTAGATATTGCATGTATCAATTTTTTCATTAACCTTTTTGTATACCCCTTTATATTTCTACCTAGTATATTGATATGATACCCCTCTTCTGACCCCACATGCATTCTACAATGCACCTTGCTTCTTTCGATGTATATTGTGGATGCACATTACTTCACCCACAATGCAATTACTCAACCCCATATAATTATGATTTGCAACAACTAATGGTCTAATGAAGAGATAGGAGATCACTTCTTGTATGTCAGTAGAGACAATGCACATAGTACAACATTTAGATTGCATGTTGCAGTTCCCCAATCCCTGACTAAGCCTGTTGTGGGCTAGGTATCCAAGTCCCAAGGGCCTATAACAAGCTCTAGGAGGATGAATAAACCTCCCAAGGCCTGTAATAGGAACGAGTGGTTGGGTATTCAAGCCCCCAAGGCCTATAGAGGGCCTATAATAGGCCCTGGAGGCTTAGAGCCTCCCAAGGCTATTTGTAACAACTGGCTAAGTGTTATTGGTAACAATTGGTTGTCAATGACCATGGTCTCTCAACTATGATCGATTGGCAACCCTCTTCACCACGAAACCCCTAGCCTCAAGCATGCCTCAAGATGCGATTTCCCTGCATACTGGTAAGCTTGAGCCTTGCCTCAACCCGATTTCTCATCCGGTCATGATCCCTCCATCTCCATTTGGAGGATATTTTTCAGCCCGCCCATATAAAAAAGACCACAAAGTATTTTTGTATTGTTACATTAAATAAAAAAAACCCTTTGCCCCTTAATATATAAGCAATATATTTTTTAGGTTTTCATGATTATTTAATACCCCAATATGAATGGATGTGATATTATATTGCCTTCTAGTGAAGCCCCTGTGGGTATACTCCACCATCCTCAAAATGTACTCCCCCACAATGTCAAAGAACTGTAGAAATAGTTCAACTGTCCAGCCATCTGGCCCTGGACTCTTCTCCTTGGAAAATAATTTTAGAGTCCTCTCCACTTCCTCAAAAGTAACCTCCTTGCACAACTTCTCTGCATCCTCATCCTCAAAAAATATAGGGTAAAGTATTGCCACCTGAAGCTGAGACAATAAGTCACAACCTTTGTCATAGTATAGATATTACTGAAATATTTCTTTGCCAACATCTGTAGATCCTTCTCACCTGTGATTACCTTCCTCTCCTCATCAGACATTTTCCAGATAGTATTATTATTTCTCCTGGCCGAAGCATAGTTATGAAAAAATCTAGTATTTTTATCACCAAAGTTCACCCACAATGCCCTGCTCTTCAATCTCCACTCCTTCTCCTCTTTTAAATAAATGCCTTCTTTTTCTGCTTCCAATTTCTTAAGAAGCTCAAACTCATAACTCTCTAAGGGGGCTACCAAATTGTGAGCATATATAGATTGCAGCTGAATTTCCACATCCATCAAAGTCTTCTTATCCACCTTTTTCTTTTGATGAATCCACCTTGTGACTTTACCTTTCAATTTCTTCAACTGCGAACAGAACCAGTCCACAGGATTTAAATCAACATCAACATCAGAATTTAACCAAGCATCCTTAACAAACTGAGAAAATACTTCATTGGACAGCCAAGAACAGTCAAATTTAAAGGGGTAATTATGCTGGCGAGCACAATCATCCAATTGTAGAAATACAGGCCAGTGGTCCGATATCTTGACTTCACCAACCCAGGATCTGTACTGGGTGTGAGACTCCAGAAATTCAGTTTTCGCAAGAAATTTGTCTAATCTTTTGTGGATGCCTTCATGACCTCCTCTACCATTAGACCAAGTGGGAGTGAAGACACATGTATAGACATCAATCAAGTCATTATTGACAAGAAACTCATAAAATAAATTTTCCAAAATATCCATTTTAGCATTGGCACCCCATATTACCTGTGCCAACCTGGTAAAATTTAAATTGCCAGCCACAATAATATTATCCTTGTTCAGAATACCATAGGATTGTAAACCAATCCAGAAGTGCTCTCTATCCCTATAGGGAGCGTAACAATTTAAAATAGAGAAATATTGATCAACAGACCTACACAAACTCTCCATCAGAATACCCGAGGGAGTTTTGAACACCGAAAAGGAATAGAGTCTAGGATCCCAGGTTGTCAACAGACTATCTGACGGCCCATTAGAGCAAACAGCCGAGACTTCCCATCCTCCTAAAATACCAATAATTTTGAAAATCGTAGATATGTCATCACACATGGTTTCTTGGTACACTTAACTTGCGGTTTGTGAACATCGATAAATCACAAGTTAAGTGTCACAAATAAATAAATTATCTATAATTCACAAGTTAATTATCTATAATTCTAGTTTATACAATTCCAAAATATATATATAATTTCAATTTAACTAAAATAAAATAAAAATAAAATACATTTTTATATAAAATGTAAATTATAATATTTTCATAAATAAAATAAAATAAGTACCTTTTCTATAACATGTGAATTTTGAGATTCCCATGAATAAAATAAAAACAGAGTGCATTTTATATAAAATGTATAACCAGGAGATAAGTGTTCGAGAGTCCGATGACGGAGTGATGACCGTTAAATCCAATAATAAAATAAATAAATGAAATGCTAGTAGAGCAATGACGGATTCGAAAGTATATTTCTAATATTTAATAAATAAATAATAAAAAGTTATTATTTTGATTTTGATTAGATAAAATAATAAAAAGTTATTAGTTTGATTTTGATTAGATAAAATAAAAGGATAAAATAAATAAAATGCCAACAAAGCAATGACGAAAGTATGACAAGGTACAAAATTGTTTGGATAAATTGAAAATATGAAATAACAATGGTTGAATAGTCCTTTTAATTAAAAAAAAAAGATTATTCAAAATTAATCTAAAAATAAAAATAAAATCTAATTAATTTTTCATATAAATAAGTAAAAATTGTTATATCAATATTCATATCAATATATTTAATATTAATATGAAAATTTTAAAAAGTGTCAAATTATATATTTAATGTTAATATTTAAAAATTTTAGTACCTTCTTTTACGTTAAAAAAAATAGATCATTCAAAATTAACTTAAAAATAAAAATAAAAATAAAATTTAAGTAAACTTTTATATAAATAAATAAAAATTATTGTAGTATAAAGTGTTTTATATTCATACCAATATATTAAATGTTAATATTTGAAAATCATAAAAATTGTGAAATTGCATATTATATGTTAATATTTGAAAATCTTAAAAATTGTGAAATTGCATATTAAATGTTAATATTTAAAAATCCTTAAAACTCTTAAATTGTAAATTTATGACAATAATATTATAAAGAAGTAAATCTAAATAAGTTAAATATATTTATTTTGAAAAAATAATATAAATTACAATATAAATAAATAAATATAAGTTTGTTAAATTGTTTGTATTAATTTGACATTAATATTCAAGAATTCTGAACATTTGACCATTTTACTTCTAGAAATTATTTATATTAAATTATTTTAAAATATCAAATTCAGAAATACAATTAATACAGTTTTTCATAATAAAAAAATTGAATTTAAATTTTAAACAAAAAATAATTAAATCATAATTACAAATATTAATAAATCAACTTAACATCTTTTTATAAATAGTAATACATAATCCAAAACTCAAATTATTTTTTGAAAGAGAGAGAATTTTAAATCTTTTATAATATATATATTTGAAATAAAAATGAAAATTGTTTTTTACATTATCATTATTTAATATTATTGAATTATTTAAAAATAAAATGATTTTTTTTTAATTAACTTGTAATGTAGTAGATAATATAATAATAATTTTTTATTTCATAATTTAAATTTTGACTAGTAATTTATTAGTGTAATGTAGTAAATCAGCCTGGATCCAAATCTTAGGCTCTATCAAGCATCGATAGGGATCAAATCTCCCAAGGTGCAAACCTCTCCTCAAAAAGCTCCTTGAATGCAATACCTGAGAAGAGGTTTGCACCTCGGGAGATTTCATCCCTCTCGGCGCTTGATAGAGCCTAGGATTTGGATCTAGGCTGGTTTTAGTCATGGGCGGTGACAGAAAACTGGAGTTTGATCATCATTGTAAGGAACAGGTTAAGTTGAAAACATAGATACATTTACGAATATTATCATAATGTAAGTAATAAGTATTAAGGATTGAGTAAATTGTTAAACTGGAAAATAGAGACAATAATTTTGTAAGAATTAAATAAATGAAAATATGGTTCACATCGTGATCATTCTCAATCTATATTCTTCTTTTTTTCTTATCTTCACACTTGGTAGTTTTGACATCTTCTCTTATCGATCATATGAGAATTAAGGTTCAAATCGTAGACCTGCCAAATTTTTCATTCAATTGTCGGTTTTCATATATGAACTGTAGTGCATGATTGGAAGTTTCCATATCTACAAATTTAGAGTTCCAATTTTCCTTGTTATCACATTCCATGTATCCAAGTATGTCATATTCATCGGTAGTTATATACTGATTCCTATATAACCCTGAAATTATCTCCCATTCATGCTTTTGAGAATCCACAAATAACACTTCCTCATGATCTCTTTAGTTCATGGTCGTATTTTCTAAGTTCTTCTATATGTTTTAATGATTGTTTTTCTCTTTCTCTTCTATACATTTGTCGTACTTTTCTTTTTTGATTATCAATATATTCATTATTTGCAATATTATCATGAGGATCCACAATATACCCTAAAACAGAGAAAAAAAACTTTAATATGGGATGTGCAAGCTAATGAGGGTCACTTTTGGCGCGTTATATGCAATAGAAAACTGAAAAATCAGGCATCCCTCAACTTACTTGGTTTTTTTGAGATGTTGACACAAGATATTTTGCATCGAGTAAAAAATATGAAACATAGGAAATTGAGTTACGTTTCCGAATATATAACTTTTAAGTATTGAAAAGTTACATAACTATGTCAAATTTCATTTTTTCTAACAGTCACGTTTTGTTTTTTGGAAAATGATAAGGTATATGTTTTTGTGGGTGCAGCCTTTCACTGCCTAAATGATGGTTTCAGGCTACAAAATCTGGTATACATGTATAGAACCCATAGCACTAGTGCAGCGCTATTTTTCCAAAATTAAATGTTTATTATTTTTTTTTTAATTATGTAAGTTGTTAAATCTCGAGAACGGTACGTCAAATGTGATTGCAGCCTTTGAAGGTCTTAATGTAGTTATTTTGACTTGGATTTTTTATAGGATATAGAGGTCGGTGTCCTCTAGTGCAGCATACAAGTTTTTTTAAAAATGGTTGTGAAATGAAAAAGTTACGGAATAAACACTAACAGTATGTTTTTTGACCAACGAAGTGATGACACAAGAAAATTACGAAATAAATAGAAAATATCAATATTTTTTAAAAGAAATTATATATTTGGAATCTGCATAAAAAATTCTATCGATACTTAAAATTTCGTCAATAATGGTCAGGTATGTCATGCTGTAGAGAGCGGTAAAAGATAGGCATACTCAGAAAAATGCTAAAAATGTCAAAATAGCTATGGTCTAAAAATTCCCTAGCACAGTTTTGGTAAGTCCGAACCAGCCACATAGGACAGTGGCTGACATGTGGGGGTGGGAGGAATGGGTGAGTAGGCGCTCAGGAATGCGCGCACGTTATGTTTAAATTCAAATAACGCGTGCGCGTTGTATTTAAATTCAAATTTTAGTGTTTTGGCGCTCAATGTTATAAGCAACGTGCTAGCGTTATTGTTATGCAAAAATATTAGCAAAAAGCTTTTATCCTCCCTCCTTCTGCGCTTTCTCCTCCCGCCTTCCTTATTTTTATGTTTACTAGATATTTTACACAAACAAAATGATAAAGCAAACAAATTAATAGGAACAGGATTCGAAATGGCTTGATGACTCGTTTCAATGGACACATATTATCTAAATATCATAGCCATAGACAACAACTAATTCAAACAGTCAATTCACTACAACTAAGATCAAACTTTAGATAATATAGTTTCTATAGTGGTAAGCGGCTCTATTGCAATCTAGGTAAATATCATACAAATATTTCAAACAAATTTATGGGCATAAGCATTCTAGAAAATATGGCAAAGTTTCAAAATGGTCAGCTGTACCAATAAAACTAGGGGCACCAAAGTAAGGCTCAAACTGCGTTTATGGACACTTACCGATCGAAGGATGTCTGAGTGTAAATGCAAATGCAGCAGCCCCTCCTGGAAGCCTTTTTCTTCATCGACCTTCTCTTGGACTCAAGTGGCCTCAATGCCCAACCACTGAACAATTGCATGAGCTATAGTTAAGAAACAATGGTCGAGATACATCAATTATAAATGATTTGATCAACAAAGCAAGTCTCCATCCTCTTCTTTATCATCATCATCATCACCATCCTCTTCTTTATCATCACCGTCATCATCCTCATCACCATCTTCATCA
>BSBM01001286.1:1720000-1984000 GCA_027924585.1 Larix kaempferi
CGAACATGAAATTATGGATGCCTATTTGAATGAAAAGGTTCATGCTTTGCAGGATTGCTATGTTGGACCAGTATGCAACAAGCCTAGAGATGAATTCATTTGAAGAGTGGATGTTGTAAGGGGCCAAATGGTCATTGTGCAATATGGTTGGGTATGGTATTGGTGATATTTATTAGGATTTATATGCTTGTACTCTTGGGTCTTACAAAGTAGAGGTGCAATGGTGGAAGACAACAACAAAATCAAAGCATATGAAGGTCTTGTACAAAAATTGATTAAATAGAATGCAACAATGGGTTGTTGGTGCAAAAGAAAATATGATGATCGATGTAAATAGAATCATATGGGCATGGCCACCAAGGCTAGGATGGAGATGAGAAAAAAATAGAATAAACGAGAAGGGACTTGCAATAGTTAAGGAATGACGAGAGCAGATGGGGCATAGTGTTGAGAGTGGGATGTATGTTCCTATGGATATTGTTTGATGGTATATCATCCCAACAAATTTATATTTTGTTACAATCCTTCTAGTCTATCTATCAACCTAGCTGGGATAGCAAATGTTGAGTGTATGTGTTAGTCCCAGAGACGTTCTAAGGATGCTTTAGAACTGTTCATGTGCATCGATGAAATTTACTGTGTTCTTTACTTAATCAAAATCACATTTACTTGAACACAATATAGGTAACCAAAATTGGAGTATTGTGGGAAGTACTTCAATATGCCAATGAAAAACTTGAATAGAGTGGTGTCAATGAAATGGCACAATAAAAGGTACCTCAATGGAAGTAAATCTTTGTCTTATGTGTATGAATAATGTATTGAGCCGAAGGAGGAATTCATTAGTTTATGTGAAATCTCAAGCACATCAGATCTATGGAACAAACACAATAGTTATTAGAGATGCATGCAACAAAATGTATGGAAACACTCTACAGAAGGTTTGCAACAATAATAAAATCTCATATATTCAGAAGATAGTTTACAATTTGTAGCAATGGCTACAATGAGCCAATAAATTCAAATTACAAAGGTGTTCATTCGAATTGAATGCATGAGAGTGGCTTACTTGGAAATTAACACCACTCGGCACATCAATTAACCACTTAACTAATCAATAATTGACTCTAACTGACTTTGAAACTGAATAATTTAGTCTAACTCAATGCAGAACTCAACTGATTTCCCAAAAATAGGGGAGGGCACCATATGTCTGCAGTTGAACTGAATGTTAGGTGTGAATAATACCAAATTAGGTCAAACAATGTAGTAAGAAGCCCTAGTTTCACTAGTTGGATGAATAGTGAGCATTAGTCATGCAAATCACCCCCTAAATGGTGGAGGAGGCTTAGATGATGGCCCAGTTGGCTCCTAGAATGTAAGAGGAGCCTCAGATAATGGCCCAGTTGGATCCTAGAATGTAAGAGGAGGCTGAGTAGACTGAAACTGTGATCTGTTGATGATGCAAGTGTTAGTTTTTCATCATTTAATTCAATATGATCTAGGATCTTAACTGAGAGAACAAGATGTACAGCATATCAAACACAAGAGACAATAGACACAAATCCTTTCACCGGGGAAAACCAAGAAGGTGAAAAACCCCACAACTTCCTCAGAGATAGAATGAGCACCAATACAAATATCACAAAGATGAATCCCCAAAAGATAAATGTCTGCAGCAACAACTACTCCTCCTCCACTTGTGTGCACTCCTCC
The DNA here is from genome assembly GCA_027924585.1 of Larix kaempferi. Taxonomy (NCBI): domain Eukaryota; kingdom Viridiplantae; phylum Streptophyta; class Pinopsida; order Pinales; family Pinaceae; genus Larix; species Larix kaempferi. The sequence continues at coordinate 1,721,717 of BSBM01001286.1, forward strand.
TCTCTCTCACTAATGTGAAGTGAGTGAGTGAGTGAATGAATAGAATGAGAGATTCACAGTCTCTATTTATACAATGACTTGACTTGCCTTTAACCCTAACTGGGATGACTTCCTAAGGAAGCCTAATAAACCATCCACATGATACTAGACCGACTCCACTAGGGTGGTCTAATAGCCTTTTGACCCACACTGGGCCGACCCCTCTAAGGTGGTCTAATAACCCATCAAATATAAGTTACGACACTACAATGTAGCTTGCGACACTTGCAAATGCAAATGACGACACTTCCAATCGGAGGAATAATACATCTTCGTTGGAGATACAATAAAGTACAAATGTAGTGCATACAATATACAAGTGAATATCTTCCAAAGTTACAAATACATCAACACTCCCTCTTAAATAGGAAGGTATTCTCTTAACACAGGTCATTAATACATATAGGCACAACTCTTCAATTCAAGGAATCCAGAGCTGGATCATCGTCACAGGATCACGAAGCATCATTGTCACTACTGCTGTACATGTCATCTCGATCACTGGTGCTATATCTCAATTCTTATCGTCATATGAAGTTCTACAAAGCCAACCCTTTTTCATGCTGGATGTAGGCCTAGCATCTTATAGGTCTAAATCATCTCTGCGAGCGGCCATCCGGTGGAATCTCAAGACTGATTATGTGCTTCAACAAAACCTAGCAAGAGCATCCCAGGATTGATTACGAGATTACTGCTCAACCTATAGGATCTCCCGAGGAGCTTTTACATGTGACCTTGCAAAACCTAGCAAGAGCATCCCGAGACTGATTACGTGCCCAACACAACCTGCAAGATCTACCAGGGAGATATTATATGCGACCTAGCAAGCAAAACCTAGCAAGAGCATCCTAGGACTGATTATGTGCCCATCACAACCTACAAGATCTCCCAGGGAGCTAGTATATGCTGCCAAGCAAAACCTAGCAAGAGCATCCCATGATTGATTATGTGCCTAGAACAACCTACAAGATCTCCTAGGGTGAAATTACATGCCATGGACAAAACCTCAAAAGAGAATTTGTGAGATCTCCCAGGGAGCTATTATATGCCATAGGAAAAACCTAGCAAGAGTGTTTGCAAACCTCCTAGGGTGTTATTATATGTACCTCTAAGAAAAATCCTGAAAGAGCATTTGCTAGATCTCCCATGGAGCTATTATATGCCATAGGAAAAACCTAGCAAGAGTATCTGCAAATCTCCTAGGGTGCTATTATATGCTTATCGCACAACCTGTCCACGGCCACGGAGTATCATCCTGATACTCATGATCCTCCTAATCATCCTCGCATGGAGAATCATCCTAATGCTCATGATCATATTGATCATCATCATATAGTGCATCATCCTGATGCACATCATCATCACATGATCATCCTGATCATCGTCATCTGGAGCATCGTCCTAATGCTCATCACACATGATCATCCTGATCATCATCTGAAGCATCGTCCTGATGCATATCATCATTGCATGATCATCCTGATCATCATCGTGATGCATATCATTACATATGATCATACTGATCATCGTCATAACATCATCCTGATGCATGTCATTACATATAACATCATCCTGATGCATTCCATCACATATGATGATCTTGATCATCATCATGTAGAACATCATTCGGAGCATCGTCCTGATGCTCATAGCACAACAATTACATCCACAGCCATGTGAAGGATCCTCCTACCACCATGCTTGGAATGGCTCCTACAAATGTGTCCCATAAATTCATCCTCGAAGTATCTTCTATCTGAAGAACACCAAGTCTATCTCTAAAGTATTGGAACTTCACTCTGGCTAGTGGTTTGGTCAACACATCTGCAATCTACACATCCATCACAACATACAGGAGCTTCACTGCTCCTCTTTGCACCATATCCCTGATATAGTGATATTTGATCTTGATGTTCTTTGACCTATCATGGAACACCAGGTTCTCAGACAACTTCACACAACTATGTTTGTCACAGAAGATACAAGTAGCATCCAACTCGAGATCAAATAAATCAGATAGTAGCTTCCTTAGCCATACTTCCTCACAACTAGCCAAACAAGCTGCAACATACTCTTCTTCGGCTGTACTCAGTGCTACGCAGGATTGCTTTCTGCTAAACCAAGAGATCACACAGATCCAATACTGAAGCAGCACTCTGAAGTGCTCTTCCTAACTACAGCACTGCCTGTCCAATCTGAATCAACATAACCCTCCAGGTGAAACTTTTGATTCACATCATACCTGAGCCCATAATCAACCGTACCCTTAAGGTACCTCAAAATATGCTTTACAACAATCATGTGAACATGTCTAGGATCCATCAGGAACTGGCTCAAGGTGTTCACCGCAAAGAAAATATATGATCTCGTGTTTGTCAGGTACATCAAGGACCCAATCATCTGACGATACATCGTGACATCAACCAACTATGATGAAGCATCACTCAATAGCTCCAGGTTCGATGCAATAGGTGTGGCCATGGCCTTGTAGTCCATCATCCCGAACCGCTTCAGGATCTCTACTACATACTTCCATTGTCCAAGGAAGATTCCATCTTCACTCTGCCACACCTCCATACCTAGAATGTAATGCATCATACCCAAGTCCTTCATCTCTAAATCGGCAGCAAGCTTCCTCTTCGTGTCAGCAATCAACCTATCCTCACCTGTCACAAACAGGTCATCCACATACAATAGGAGCATCACTAGATTTCCTTCCTCAACCTTGTAGTAAAGATTGGAATCCGCTTTTCTCTTGGTAAATCCCAAACTAGTCAGGAAGTTGTCAATCCTGTCATACCATGTCCTAGGTGCTTGTTTCAAACCATATAAGGATTTCTTCAATTTGCATATATGTGACTCCCTGTCATGTGTCTCAAAACCAGTGGCTGCTCCACATACACTTCCTCTCTGACTACATCATTCAAGAAAGTTGTCTTGACATCCATCTTGTGTATCTTCCACTTTATTACTGCAGCTAGAGCAAGTACTGTTCTGATTGAAGTGTATCTGGCTATAGGTGCAAAAGTCTCTTCATAATCTATCCCCTCTTTCTAGGAAAATCCACGAGCCACAAACCTTGCCTTGTATTTATCTACAACATGCTTGATCTTGTAGATCCACTTGGAAGTCACAACAGACTTCCCTTTTGGTCTCGGGATCACATGCCAGACATCATTCTTCATGATCGACTAGTACTCCTCGATCATGGCATCCTTCCATTACTACATCCCAGATCTTGGGAACTTCAGATTCTTCAATATATTCAATAGGTGTTTTTCTTGAACCTTGTCGCTGGAACAAATGTTGTGTATTCGTTGCTTATTCTTCAAAACAAGTCTCTCTTGTAGGTGATGGTACATGGTTTTTCCTACAAGACAAGTTCAATTGCATGTTTAGAAACATCTCATAGATTTTAGAACAAATTCTTACACACAAAGACATATGTCATACAGTCATGCAATTATCTTAGCCAATGCTTCAATACAACATTTATCCATATCCCGTAACATTCTAGATGCCTTCAATCTCTACCAGGACATTGTTAAGAGTTTGCACAACTCCCAACATGTCAACAAAGAGGTTTCATTCTAGATAAGTAGCAATGGGATGTTGTACAATACCATAGGCTACTCACCCATTACTTGCATATTAATAGTATCTTGTTCATTAATGCAACTTTTTCTAAAATGCATAATATACATCCTAACTCATAAGTATGTACATGACTGAAAAACATCATTTAAGTAATCATATATACAAGAGATAACAATTAAAATACTTATCTTTGTTTTGTTGTTGGGTGGACTCCCTCTCAATCTTTTATTCTTTGCAAGAAATACTGGAGTGTGCTCCCTCTTGATCTTTGCTTCCTTGCAGGAACTACTGAAGTGTGCTCCCTCTTGATCTTTGCTTCCTGGATTATCTGTCTTTGAACTTATATCAATCCTGGACCACTATGTATGCTTAAGTGTGCACTAGTGTCATCATTGTGTCATCCTCAAGATATCATACATAATCATACATTCATTGGTATAATCTCAATACTATCAAAACATTATGATTCTAAATAATCTTAAACATGTATGGTTATGGTCATTTCATACACAGGTAATTTATCACAAGCATTAGTATTCAAAGTTTAAGGGAGAACTTCTTTTACTCATGCATATTCTTATTTGACCATAGGACTCTTCTGGTTTGTTATAGCATTAATCAAAGTAAGATGCATAATATGCATAAACCCATGATTATTCAAACCTATAACTTCATGAATAATCAATCATACGAAAGTATACTTATATGCGACCCTAACACAAGGTACAATTCTAACTTGGTATAAGGAAAACATACCTAGATTATCATGTTTGCGAGTTATGTATAACATACCCATACAATGTCTTATTTCTTCTCTTCAATGCTTTAGAGACCTTGTGCTAGTAACCTGCATATCTCATAAGTTAAGCATTGTAGAACAGAATTATACATACCTCATAAGTAGAGTTTAGTATGTGATCAATGGCTATGTATGAGTCTTTATCTTCATGTCACCATGGTCATATGTTATTGATCTAGAACTTGATTTATCTTTCTCTATGTACCTTTCATGTTAGCAGACAAAATCATCCTCATACAACACCACAGTGAATTAGTACAATCATAAGTGTTATAAACCTAATCAATGAATGTCTTCTATGCATTCATACTTTTACTAAGGTGATAAAACAAGTCTAAAATTAAACAAGATTGTACTAACCTCAATAATATGAAGACAAACTTAATCATGAACAGATTTCAAAACATACCTGTATCTCCTCAAGTTATACTTGATTCATGTTCTTTCCTTCAAACAGCTTGGTCAAGGAATCAAACATCTCCTTGGGTGTCTTTAGAGAAGACACATGTGGTATGAGATGGTCTTTGATAGAATCTGCAATGATTATCTTGGCCTTGACCAAGTTCTTATTATGTAAGGCCTTATCCTCATCTCCCTCTGGGACTGGAACCTCTTCACTTATGTAGGTGTCCAATTCATTCTCTTCTAGGATTCACCCAATCCACTTGATTTGTTGAATCTCGATCTAGAGCTGGCTAGGGTTTGTGAGAGAAGCCCTAAAAATCCAGACTTGGAATTTCAAACTTCTTTCTGGACAGGGAGATGCAGATGACTAAGGCAAGCAAGCTGGTGTGCTCATATTTTGAAAAATCCAAAAATTGACCTGTGAGTTTCGGATCTGTAGCTTCTGTCAAATTCTGGTTTTCTGGTTTTTCTGGTCAAAATCCTGAACCAGGGTTTGATAAAGCCCAGGCTTTTACCCAACCAAAAAAATTGATATTGGTCTCTCAATTTCATTTTTGATGAAGAGTATCCAGCCATGGTCACAGATTCCAAAAATTCCAACTTTTGCAGAAACCCTAATTTCCCGCAGCAGTGACAAACCAAAAATGAAAGAGATCATAATCCAATTCTGTTTGGACAGAAATATATGCCATATTGTTTCTAATGTATCTCTAAAATGCTAGATCTTCAGGGTCTGAAACTTTAGCTTGTGTTACACTGAACTGTCACCTTTCCAACCCCATAGATCTGAGCTTTAATGGATTCTCTGAGAGAGAGATATGCCAAGTGTCACAACGTGACCTATTTATCGGATGAAAAAACATAGCAAACTTGTACGAAGTGCCACGTGTCATTGTTTCAACTTCAACCTCTAAAACCCAGTCCTGTGAAACTAAATTCCATGCCCTAACTGTCACTTTTCACAGAATTCCATTTGGAGCTTCCTAGCCCAAAGATATGACCTTTGTTCCTAGGTTGCTTGTTTAGGGATGCATTCTGGAAGAGGCAGAAACCCTAACTTGTACGAATCATACTTCACAAACTACAACTATTATGAGGTTGAGTTTTGGACACAAGGTACATAAACATTTACTCTTTGTCCTGTAAAAGTTTCAGATCCTAAACCTTCGCCAAAACTGATTTCTAGAGAAAGTGCCACGATGACTGCTTTTTAATATACCAAGCCCTAGCTTCCAACTTGTCGCAAGTGCAACAAGTGTTATAAATGCCATATAGTGCCTTCCTTTAGGATAGCTTTGATACCATGTTATTTTTTCACCATTTAATTCAATATGATCTTGGATCTTAACTGAGAGAACAACATGTACATCAAATAAAGCACAAGAGACAAGAGAGACAAAGCATTTCAATGGGGAAAACCAAGAAGGTGAAAAACCCCACAACTTCCTCAGAGATAGAATGAGCACCAATAAAAATATCACAAAGATGAATCCCCAAAACATAGATGTCTGTAGCAGCAGCTACTCCTCGTCCACTTGTGTGCACTCCTCCTCTCTCTCACTAATGCGAAGTGAGTGAGTGAGTGGATGAATAGAATGAGAGAGTCACACTCTCTATTTATACAATGACTTGACTTGCCTTTAAACCTAAATGGGCCAACTTCCTAAGGAATACTAATAAACCATCCACATGAGACTAGGCCGACCCCACTAGGGTGGTCTAATAACCCTTTGACCCACATTGGTCCGACCCCTCTAAGGTTGTCTAATAACCCATCAAATATAAGTTACGACACTTACAATGTAAATTGTGACACTTGAAAATACAAATGATGACACTTCCAACCAGAGGAATAATACATATCCATTGGGGATACAATAAAGTAAAAATGTAATGCATACAATATACAAGTGAAAATATTATGAAGTTACAAATACATCAACAGCATGCACATGATGGAGTCAAAATAATTAGGATAAGTGGATAATTAAGCTGTAAGGCTCAAACAAATGATGTTTGGTTGGAAAATGCTCCAACACCCCCCCTTAATATAATCTCATGAAGGTATAAAGAATAATAAAAGGGCCCTAGAAACAAAGGCCATAGGTCACCCAGTACAGAAATAATCCAAAAATGATAGAAAAACTCTAAGTGAGGAAAGAGGGAAAAACCTAGTGGGAAAGAAAACCATTCCTCAAAATGAACACTAAAGGATCTAATCTATCCTCACCATAGTATAAATCACCCCCAGCAGTGAATGAAGGTAAGAGAACTTCTTCTCAGTGAAGCTCTTGGTGAAGATGTCTGCAAATATCTCTTATGTAGGGCAATATTGTAGTACAATGGTTCTTTCATGCACAAGCTCTCAGATGTAGTGCATGTGGATCTCGATATGATTGGTCCTCTGTCTCTGAACTGGATCTGTCAAGATCTTGATAGCACTCTGATTTTCACAAAAGATGACAGTATAAGTGGTGCTACCAATATCAAACTATGCTAGAATAAACTGCAACCAAACTGCTTGAATGCAAGCATTGACTACACCTTGATACTCTGCCTCTGCTAAAGATAAGGAAATGGATTCCTTCATTTTGCTTGACCAACAAAAAATTCCTGTGCCAATCATGAAAACATATCCGGAAGTGGACTTCTGATATATGCTATCACCCTCCCAATCTGAATCAGTGAATCCAACCAAATCTAGATTAGAATCCGCAGCATAGTGAATTCCAAAATGTCAAGCGCCCTACACATAATGCAATATTCTTTTCGTTGCCTTCTAGTGAGTCTCATAAGGATATTTCATATACCTTGACACATCACTCACGACATAAAAAATATCATTCCTAGAGTGTGTCAAGTACAGAATACTACCAATTAACTATCGATAAAGTGTAGAATCCACCAATGGTGTAGAATCACCATCCTCAAGACTGATTCCTAAGAGGAATGGGAATCGTGCAGCTTTACAATCTTCCATATTAAACTTGTTTAGAAAGTTTGAATCATATTTTGACAGAGATATGGTGATTCCATCAAAATTCCGAGTGATCTCTAAGCCAAGAAATTGCTTCAACAAGCCTAAATCACTGATGTCGAACGTTAGATGTAGTGCGGTTTTTATATTGCCGATCGAAGCAAGAGTGCTTCTTGTAATCAAAAGGTCATCAACATAAAGGAAAATGATCATAAAATTACCTTCATGCTATTGTAGGTACACATTTGTATCTGATTTGCATCTCGAAAATTTTTGTGACAGAAGGAAGGAATCCATCTTTGCATACCAAGCTTTGGGGGCTTGTTTTAAACCATACAATGATTTCATCAGTTTGCACACTAATGTCAGATCTGATATGTAAAATTCAGGATTATTCATGTAAATATCTTCCTGAATATATCCATGAAGAAATGCACTCTTCACATCCATGTGGTGCACCTCCCAGTGCTTAGATACGGAAAATGCCAAAACTAGGCATATTGAATCCATTTTTGCAACCGGTGCAAAGGTTTCTGTGTAGTCCACACCATGAACTTGTGAGAATAATTTTTCCACCAAACTAGATTTTATTTGCAGGTTGATCCATCTCGATCAACCTGGGTTTGGTATACCCATTTTCATTGAACCAATTTCCTCCCAGTTGGAAGAGAAACTAACTCCCATGTAGCATTTTTCTGAAGAAAATTGTACTCTTCCTCCATGGCAGTTTTCCATCTCGATCTCAGTGGGAATGATAGTATGATTTAGGATATGAACCTATCATCAAAAAATATTTCTCAGATAGTAATGGATCATAATATGGAAGAGCCATACGTACTCTTCGAAAGTCTACTCGAGTTCTTCTTGGATCGGCAGGATTTCCAATTTTAGAACCAGCAAAATTGAGAGTATTTTATGCCCACTTTGGAAAATGAGCAGGCTCATCTAGATCTGATTATGAACCTGATATTTCATGTTAATTATTGTCTGATAAAATATCATAAATATTAGAACACAAAATTTCATCATCTTCTTTTTCGAGAGGAGGCAATTCAACAGTTTCTTCTTCAACTAGTTTTAGATCTTGAAGCGGTTCTTCAAATTTGACACTTCGCTCGATGAATATATTTTTGGATCTGATATCCATGAGTTTTAATCCTTTGGATTCTTTAGAATATCGAATGAGTATGCAATCAGTACTTTGGGGTTCCAAATATCTTCTCTTCTCAGTCGGAATTCTAGCCCATGCAGTGGAGCCAAAAACCCTAAGATTGGACACATCAGGCTTGTGACCAGTGTAGGCTTCGAAGAAAGTAGTAACTTTGACAGATGAGTGTGGAAATATGTTTTGAATGTATTCATAAAAATTCATGGCCTCAACCCAAATATTTGGATCCAAACCTTTCGACTTAAGCATACAAGTAGCCATCTGTTTCAATGCTCAGTTTTTCCTCTCCGCTACACCATTCTGCTGAGGTGTGTAGGGGACTGTGTGCTGGATTTGAATTCCATTTTCCACACAAAGTTGAATAAGCTCCAATTTTATATATTCTCCACCATTATCAGATCTAAGAGCTTTGATATTACTCTCAGTAGCAGTCTCAACAGAAGCCTTGAAAGTTTTGAATTTTTCTAGCACTTCTGATTTGTTCTTGAGAAAGTAGACCCATGTGAACCTAGAGAAATAATCAATAAATGTCATAACATACCTTGAGACAGTCATGGAGGTATGTGGAAGTGGACCACTGATATCACTGTGAATCAGCCCCAAAGTACAAGAATCTCTTCTAGCTTTTCCTCGATCAAACTTGTGCTCGAGGTGCTCCCCAATGATGCAACCCTTGCATATCCCTTTTGAGGCTTTGATGTTCGAAAGGCCTTCAACCATGGAATTATTTTGTAGAAGCTGAAAATATTTATAATTTAGGTGTCCAAATCTCATTCCATAACCTACTAACCTCATTTCCATGATTCAGAAGGGAACTTGGCTTTAAATGTGGCAAAAAGTGGGAAAACTCATATGTTTTTGCAACATGATTTGCCTTTCCTACTGCAATGAGATTTCCGATGGAAATATAAGAAATTTAAACATTATTAGTGCTGAATACAACCTTATTTGAAAAACTAGTGTGTGTCATTTGATACACAGAAAGCAGGTTTGAAGCTAGAGAAGGAACATAGAGAACATTTTGAAAACTGCCATGCTCTAAATGAATAGTACCTTTGCGTTTCGAATAAATTTGAGTCATATCCCATGTGGATGGAGATGCAATTGTCGGAGTCCAATTATGAGAATTATTATTTGCTTGAAACAATGTGATTCGAAGCTCCGAAATCAATGAGAAGAGTTGTAGAATTCGAAACACTAGCCATGAGTTCATGACCTCTTTCTGTATGATCATTGTTTTCCTTCTTCCTTGCGCCATCTGGAAGAGTAATGTTGTTTTTCTCCAAGAGAAGGGTCATTTTTGTTATATCTTGAAATGACACCTCTCCATCCGTGACGACACTTGCTTCCCTAGGTCACATGATGACACTTCTTGAGATCAAGTTTCAGTCACACAACAAGACACTTGTGGATGGAGGAGTCATTTGGGACACTAAAAATGGTTGAAATTACTTCATTCTTGACCCATTTGATGGTTACAACCCTTAGGAACATTTTTCCAGACCAAACCATCTCCTGAAAATGTGCAGAAAAGCCTGTTTTTGGACATTTTTCACATGAGCACTACTCTACCTTAACAAAATAGCGCCTGTACCCTACTCCAGTGTACAATAGTAGCGCTCAACCCCTCATGGGCGCTACTCCTCTTCAATAGAGTAGCATACAACATTTAAAAAATGATGAGTGCTAGTTGTAAAACACTATAGTAGCACCCTGGGCACTACTCCATTGTGAAATAGTAGCGTACATTCCTGTACAAGTCAAAATCTCAAAATTTTGGGAAGTTAAGTTGGTTGGGGAACCTCCTACTCGGTTATAACTTCTTTTCCTATCCTTCACTGACTATATAAGGAGGGTAGAAGGGCCATGTGAGGGGACCAAGTCTACAATATTGTTATGCTGGAGGAATGGAGACCCTCATCCCCCTCTCTTGTGCTTAGTTTCTGATAAACCCTAGCACTGCTGTGTTGTTGCGGCAACACCCCTCCCCAAAATTTTGTACATATTGGGGCCCCTCCTTTTTGTTTTTTTGCAGAAAGTTTGCTTGAGAATTCATCCCAGCCATCAGCTCTGTTTTCAACATAAAGTTTTACTTCCCTGCTGAACATCTTGCCATCAATCCTTCCATGTTTTCCCCGAAGAGCCAAAAAAAAAAGGAACTTAGATTTTTCCCCAACGTTTTGGAATAATTCGGGCTATCTCCCCGAAGCTGCGGAAGCCAAACGTCCAACCTTTCCGAGTAGCCATTGGGTAATGACTCTCGAAACGGCGGAACCCTTCGTTCAATCCTTCCGCAATCGCAGAAGGGTTCTGGTTTTCCTCCCAAAATGACGGGCTCATTCAGCTTAATCTCCCGAAAGGGACTTAGTTTTTTTTCGATTAGAAAACCGCGGGAACAATGGGACAATACTCCCGAAACGACGGGGAAATTCAGCGAAACCGCCCGAAACGGCGGAAGCCGCCGTGATATCCCTCCGAAAAGAAACTCAGTTTTTGGCCATAAGTTGCGAAAACCGTTGGTGAAACCTTGCCGAAACGGCGGAGCGATTCAAGTCTGGCTCCCGAAACGGCGGAATCGTTCATCATTTGCTCCCGAAATAGCGGGACTCATTCGCCTCAACCTCCCGAAAAGGATCTGGAATTTTTGGTTGAAACTCTGCGGAAACCTTCCGGTTTTGCTCCCAAAATGGCGGAGGCCATTCTCATAAACCGCCCGTCTAAGCCCTCTAAGATAAATAACACTTGGAAACTTTTTCAATGTTTAAGTTCTGTGAAGCAATTCAAGCTACCCTCCCAAAACGGCGGAAGCCATCCGCATAAGTCCCGCGGAAGAATTCGCGATTCCCTTCCGAAGCTATGAAAAGAACTTAGAATTTTTTTCCAAAGAACTATCGCAGAAGCCTTCAGCCTTTGCTCCCGAAACTGCGGAAGCCTTCGGGCTACCCTCCCGAAACGGCGGAACCCAATTGCTTAAACCGCTCGGAAAAGGACTTCGAAACGATCCCGGGAAACTGTGCGGAAGAGTATAAGATTTGCTCCCGAAACGGCGGGAGCTATTCGTCTAAAACGCCCGAAGAGACTTAGAAAAAAAAAAAAAAAAAAACTTAAAAAAGAAAACATGCGGGAGCCTTCAAGTCTTCCTTCCGAAACGGCGGAAGCCATTCACAAAAGCCTTCCAAAACTAGCGGGAGCCTTCGCCATACCTTCCCGAAAATCAACGAGACTTTGAAAGTTTTTGGTTTGCGGAAGCTTTCGTAGATAGCTCCCGAAAGGGCGGGAGCCTTGGCGTTACTCGTCCGCAACGCGGGGGTCTTTCGCGGAAGGCTTCGAGTTTCCTTTCAGCGATGCGCCCCGAAACGGCGGGAACTTTCGTTGAACCCTTCCGCAACGGCAGATACGAGTCGCAATCTGGTTCCGCGAATGGCGGTCGCACGGAAATCGAGGTATTTTTGACATGACCGCGGCGGGCGGCGTATTTAAGCCACATTCTAATGGCGCCAACCACCAACCTTAATGCCCGCACGTACCCATTTTTTATAAAATACGGTAGGGGCTCGAACCAATGCACCACTGTTTTCGAATTGGCCAACGACGTGCGACGCAGTGCAAATCGCTCCAGCTCACCTCGCTCATCCGTGCTCGCGGCCACCTCGCTCAAGCGATCCCCACGGTGCCAGGTAGGATTCTAACCTGGAATTTCGCCATTGGGTTATCTTTTGTGGGAAAACAATAGGTTTTAGTGGGATTTTGACAGGCAAAACACCCGTAAAGGGCTATATTTTACCCGTCAGATACAGTTGAAAGGAGTTTTCGTCATTCAAAATCGTCATAGGCATTGATTTAAACATTGACATTTCTTATTTTATTTAGTAAAGGCGGTTGGTGCAGGCCGTTAACCTTGTCCGTTTTAACCCCCGGGCCGCGCACCTCGTTTTGGAGAATTTGTCGAAGCCCCATGGGCTTTCCATGTCCCCGGCCGTAAACTCAGAACTTAAAACCCTGGGCCCTTCCGTAAGCCTCAGCCCCAACACGCCCTCTACCCAAGGCAAAACCTGGTCTCAGCCGCCATTGTCCCGTTCAAAACCCGTGAACGTTCAAGCCGCGCGAGCCGAAACCTGAAGCCACGGCCGCCCTAGCACTCCCCGTCAGCATATCCCCGGCGCCAGCACCTTCGCTCGGACTAGAGTTTCCCGTAGAGCACCTCGGAGGGTGGCCGCGCGTGACGATGGCATTCAAAGCCCTCACCGAGTCGAAAATGCGAAAGGGGCTCCCTTGTCGTCACAAAGTCTTCTCAACCTGCGTCTCCCCGCCATTAACCTCTTCGACCGCAGCTATAACGAAAGACACCTCCTTCCGCAGGGCGAAACCGAAAACCAACAGCTTCCACAATTCGCCTAACGAGCCGAAAACCAATGGCTTCCGCAACACAGCCTATCCCCTCAAGAGCATCCCAATCCCATCCTTTTAAGAGATTCAAGTGCTTCAATTTATGTTTCGTATTAAAATAGTAACAGCGTCATTGTGCTTATCATATTTGATATATTATCAAAACAATGATGCTTTCTGTCAAAACCTCACAGCATGTTGCTCAAAATCATGATGAATTGTATATGGATGTTATCAGGGATAAGTCAAGATGCCGAAAACCGGTAAGAAGAAGGCGAAGATGATAGAAAAGAAACCTGCCCCTCCTAAAACTGAAACTTCACTCCAAGACACTAGGTGCACCACTGGTGTCCCTCCAGAAATCAGGTGGGGAGACATCTACAAAATGATCTGGGACCAAGAAATCCCAGATATGTTGCTAGAGGAAGCACCAATCTATCTCAACATCAGATCCTCAGGCATAACTAGAGCCGCTACCCGCCCTGAGCTGTTCCCCTGTGCTGAAGTGATCGAGTGGATACTCCAACATGCAGATGCTGAAGGGAGAGTGATAAATGATAGCGGGAAAGTGGCTATCGCCTCGTTCCAACCCGCGTATATTGCGGCGGCCTACAGATTTCCCCGTGTCCAACAAGCTCTGACTGACGAATGGTTGGGCCAAATGGATAACGTCGAGATGGCCAAGAAGCTATTGAGGGGAGGGAAGCATTTGAGAAAGAAGGGAAATGATGAATATGACGTACAGAACCTGAGGGCCCCTTTCAGATTGATCCCTTTAATGTTGTGCAGAATCTTCGGCATGCCCGATGGCACAGTATACAAGATTCAGTGGGTCCCTATCATTCACTATGTGGCATTTCAGGGGACAGTGTTTGACTGGGCCACTATCCTGTCAGATAGTCTGGCCTCGATGATAGCTGCTGCTAAGCCAGGACTGGCCTTGAAGAAGGCTGAATTCTTCATGTCTTCATACCTGATAGATTGTATCTTGGCCAAGATAGAGTTCCCCAAATTGGGGTGTACATGGGATAGGGCCACCGCCCCGGTCTACATCGCATTCAAGATGTTGTGGGCTCAGAATTACAAGCCCAGCTACAAACTCATCTGTGAGGGGTTCATCATGCCCCTATACGAGAAAATGTTCAAGGAAGAACCAAATTGCCTGTCACAAAATGCTTTGGAAGTCCTTGGGGATTATGGGGACTTTTACTTTTCAGAACAAGGTACCTACCTGAGAATGTTCGGAGGGACTAAGCCCCCATACATATTGCCGCAGTATGCCACAGACTATGTGGTGCTCAAGGAAGCTGTAGGACAACTCTTCTTGGATGGGATTGGAGCATTCCTCCACAAGCTACACAAGGCTTCCTTTCCCCCCTTACCTTTCTGCATAGGTGCTTACAAGTTTTCAGGGGTGGCCTCGGCCGACGAATTTGTTCAAGAGTTGAAGGCCTTCCACTTCGGTGAGGTCATCTTCCACAGGAACGACAGAAAGGGTAAAGTGGCCGAGCATTGCAAGGACTTCTACGCTCATTTCGAATACTCGTATTACCCCGATGCCGAGCAGGAGGCATTCAGAGGTATCAGCAACATGACTGAACTACGGATCTGTCGCCAAGGTGCTGGAGCAAGCTCTAGCTCAACCAAGGCCCAGAAAACCATCCAGCAAAAGGAGAAAGAAGCTGAGGATGCCCGAGCTCAGGAAGAGCTCAGATTAAGAGAAGAGGCGAGGTTACAGCAGGAAGCCGAGGAAGCAAAAAGGCAGCAAGAAGCTGAAAATGAAAGACTGTGGAAAGAGGCTGAAGAAGCCCAAAAGCAGAAAGAAGGCGGAGAAAGAATTGAAGACAAGGGAAGATGCCGAGGCAGGTGGATCCGGTGTCCAAGACATGGAGATAGACACCTCTCAAGCAGGTGGCTCTGGGACCCAAAGGGAAGGAACAGACCCTGCTCAGGAAGTCCGGACCCCACCTATGGAAGAAGACATAGACATCATAAACCGACCAATTGTCCCGAACACTCCATCAGGGAAACGTACGGTGTCCAAATGGAATGAGTTTGTTTATGATAAGAAAAGAAAAGCAATGGTCCTCCAATCAGAAGAGAGGATTAAAAGTCCCTTCCATGAAGACATTGTGACTCACCGGGAGGTCACTGTCATGCAAAACACGGATCAAGATCCCATTGCTATGGCGTCCGCAGTTATAGCGACAGCGAAGGCATCATTTTCCAATGTAGACGTTATAGTTAAAGAAAATATATTGACAAAGAAGAGAGCACGCACGCTGCAACAAAATGTGGCTAACGAGCAAGCACAAAGAGATATGGTAGTAAACAAGTATATTTGCTTGTACGCGGAGCATAAGGAGCTGTCAAACAAGTACGGCCAGCTGGAGGAGGAAAAGGACCAGCTAACACTTCAAATGATGATTGTGGAAGCAGAGAAGAATAGTGCAGAAGAAAAGGCATCTCTGCTAGAAGCAGACAAGCAAGCATTAGCTGAGCGTTTAGAGCAAGCGGAGAGCAGAACCATAGACCTATCTCCCTTCCACGAGTTGTCATGCAATATCCTGCAGCAAGTGTATGGCTCCCAAGAGCTAATCACCGACGAGGTTTGCAAACTCAAAGCCATGACAGTCATATTAAAAGAAATTAATGCGGAGGCCCACAGGCTCAAAGTTAAGAATACCCACGTCAAAGCCAATGTCATAAGTCAGATGGCATGGAGAGAGGGGAAAGGAGGTTTCCCCCCGCATCTACCTTTTAAGGCTGTGGACGATTTTAATGAAGATATAGCCTTGTTGGAGTTTGGCAGGAACTGTGCCAATAAGCTGATGACCAGTGTGCAGAGGACAACAGATAGAATCAACAACCTATACCAAAAGCTCAAAGGGGTCCATGACAACTGCACATTGAGTTTCCCTCATACCCTAGAAGACTTCCCGGAAAAGGAGCAGCGGTTGTCTCAACTGAAAGAAGAGCTAGGCATCCAGATGGAGTATGTGAAAAGGATTGATGTCCTGGCCATGGATGATCTACAGCATTATATCGGTTCATCAACACTTCACAACCGTCTGCTGAAGGAAGCGCATCAAGCTGCTGAAGCAGAAGTCCAAAGCATCAAAATAGAGCTCGGGAAGAATGTGACTTCTCAGAAAATCCTGTTTCCTGCTGCAGCAAACATAATCATAAGGGACACTGGTGTGTGGCACAGCTACATAACAGAGGAGGATAGGAAAGCCACAGCAGCAGCAGGAGCATCAGTAGGTCCAGCAGCCTCTCTCCCAGCAGCCGTTTCCCCAGCAATGACAGAAAGTCTGGCCAGTTCAATTCCCCCTTCCCAATTAGGAGCAACATCAGCAAGGGATTCGAGGGGCTCTTCCCAGGCAGCATCAGTGACAATTAACTTGGGCGACCCTTTGCCGTCAGAAGCTCACGCACAGGAATGAGGCAAACTGAATTCAGCTGAACCACTCTCTTCAGCCAGACATGTGCCCAGCAGGGAAAGCTTTGATGTTAGCAAATTTTCTGTTATGTATATTTTGAATATGTAAGGCGTAAGCCATGGGACAGCTGTCCCTTATTTTGTCAAAATATTTTTTGTAAAGGAAGTGGCCATTTTGGTGGTCGATTATAGTGGAAATTCCTGTAAATGACAGGTGGAGAATGCTAGGTGTCATCCCAAAGGGCAAATTTGTAGCTATAAATAGCATCTAGGAAAGATTAAGACGGACTTTTGGCATGGAATGAAATTTTGGTAAACGATATGAGCTATCTTATATCGGGTCTGTAAATTGAATTTTCTAATAGAAGCCACGGGAGATGGACGTTTTGCCTGGGATGTTGGATTGCTCTATATTGGACTATTCTAATGACCCCGGTTCAGTAATGTGAGATTATTCTTGACATTGAAATTATTTCTTTGCATTAATGATTTTGCTCCCCTCTGTGCATGCGTCCTCTCTATTTTGTGAACAATGAAATATATTGATGTAGATTTCATTGTCTAGATCGAATGGCTAACTGTTCTTTCTTCAGGATAATGCATGTGGTTCATTGTTCATGCCTTTAAATTGCTCCTTGCAGGGATCTTTGAGTTTAATTTTAGTTTTGTTACATCTAGATCTGTTTCTTTATTCTTGTTACATAGATTAAATAATTTTGCTTTCTTCTATAGATGCGTTCTTAAAGTTTCTTTTTTAGATCTGTTTCTTTATTTGCTTTCCTCTGTTTATGGGCAATAGACGCGTTCCATGCTGAATGAGAAGCTATCTTCTCAAGATCTTTGTCTTGCTGTAGCTTTGGTTGTGAGAAATAATAGCTATCTATTCTTTGTTTACGGTACTGGTTACAGTTGATTGCTCCTCCCTTTAGTGTGTTCCCTGCAAGGATAGATAGATTTGTTCCAGTTTTGGGCTTAGATCTGTTTTAATTGCATTCAGATTAAGTATAATTTAGGCACTTGCATCTCATATAAAAGACATAAAAAACCCAAAAGAAAGGTGGATCGGGCCATAACCGGTAAGATCGGATTTAAACTACAAATCCACGGTCGCCGGAACCGCTAACCGGATGGATTCCCTACACCAAACGGGAGATAGTCTAATTGGGACCATCTCACGGGGAGAATCCCTTTCTGATTGATGCCACGATATCCGAGGCATCAACAGTTTTTGGCGCTAGAAGGAGGGCCTGAAGTGCATGGCTGATAGAGGAAAATCTTCCACGGTCATAGATAACACTGAAAACCCGCTTGAAGAAAACTTTTCCAACAGCCCAGATCTTGGATTAACAGACCAAGAACGCCTCATTTTTGATCCTGAGCCTCAGGAAGCTTTGTACGCTGTTCCTTTTGCAGAAATAGAGGATTTGAGAAGACATACCAGATCCTACGTTAGACAGCTAGGTGGTTTAAACACTGTCAACTTCCTCCCTAAGAAAATTACACCCAGAAAGGAGCCACAATACACCCGTGATTCAATCCTTGTTCAGAGTTTTGAAGAACTGGTAAATCTGACGCTGGAAGAAATCTCTGGCACTCTTAACAAGACAGACCAAGAAAATCTTGAAGAAATCACAAGTCCCAAGAGTACTCCACAGGATTCACCCTACAACTCTCCACTAGGGTCTCCACGCCCAAACCCAAACATGGCTGTACCTGCATGGAGAGCAAGGGGAGCGCTGAACTTAGCTGGACCATTCCATAATCTCCCTAAAAACCCAGAAAAGGTCTTGCCTAAGTACGATCCAGGGAAAGCCATTTCGGCGGAGGATCACCTCAAGAGTTTTTACTTAGCCCTGAACCTTTTGAATGTACAACATGAAGACGTAGTCTGCAGGTTGTTTCCGTACACATTCGAGCCTAAGGTATCATCTTGGTACTTTAGCCTTCAACCCAGCTCAATCTCTAGTTGGGATGATTTCGAAAAGTGTTTCCTTAAGAAATACGGGAACCAAAATACTGTGGCCACGCTTATGAAAGAACTCTTATCCATGAGAATGGAGAAGAAGGAAAAGGTTCAAGACTTTAATCAAATATTCACAACGCTGTTAAATAACTTTAGTGAAGCTAACAAACCCGCAGAAGAGTCTCTGATTGAATACTACACAACAACTCTTGAAGGTCCAATCGCAATGTTTGTAAAACGATCCAAGAAAACGACCCTAATAGAGAATTTTGAGGAAGCTAGAAAGGTAGAGGAAGAGGCTGATAACATCGCTAAACATGCCTTAGATGTAGAAACAAAACCAGCAGCTAGCAAGAAACCTTTGCTCCTCACGAGAGGCAAAGAAGAGCCATCTACGGACATGGAAAATGTGGTTAAAATGATGCAGAAATTATCCAACAAAATCGTAGATCTCGAGAAAGACAAGGCTGCTAGTGCATCTAGGAAGCCTTTCAAGCCATTCTACAAAAGAAGGGAAGACGGGGAACAGTCTCATCCACCAATGAACACTGCCCCTGTTTTAAACTTGAATGAGATTGGGATGGAAAATTTCTACACCTTTCACCAAGAACCACACTCGGAGAAGAGCTGCCCACAATGGATCAATTCCATGAGCTTGGTCATGAACCAAATGTTAGATTCTCAGATCCCAGACCAGGATATTTCTCCAGAGGAGTCGAGCCCTGAGATTGAGGAACCAACCCCGGACACTACTATGGTGCTATGGGATTGGTTACCTATGACTGAGTTAGCAAAAGAGGATCCCATAGATAGTTCTCCCTCCACCGTAAATGTTGCTACTCGTAGCAAAGGCCCTATTACCGATCCCGTGCCAAGCATAGCTCCTCACAAGCCCAAAGTCTCAAAAGATCCGCCTAGGAGGCATATACCAATCATCCCACCACAGCCCAAAGTAAACCAAACAGCTGCCAAATAGCCAAGCGCTGACAACACAGTTCAGCCACCTAAAGTCACAATGAGTAAAACAGAACAGCCAAGTCGAATTGGGAATGAATCCGATATAGGGTATGATATTATCGAATATATCAAGAAGGTCAAAGCGAACATATCAATATTTGACATGTGTAGCTTGCCCCATCAACGGGACAAACTGCTGCATGTTTTACAACCAAAACCCAGCACTACATTAACGGATTCACAAGACAATCCTGAAATTAACGAGGCTAGCATCGGTGGGAAATCCAAATCCCAAACATTGCCATTTTTGTTGACTTTTGAAATTTTTAATCACAACGTTCATAACTATTTGGTAGACTCTGGAGCTTCTTCAAACGTGATGCCACTGTCAATTTGTAAGAAGATTAATGGGCAGCCCGTGCCATCTCCAGCTCAAATTATCCAATTAGACAGGACTGCTGTCAAGGTTATAGGGGAGATGAAAGATGTTCTAATTAGACTGTCAGCCGACCCTAGAGTTTGTCAATTCATTGACATAATGGTGGTCGATATTCCTGAAGCTTATGGGCTGATTTTGAGTAGAGATTGGTCTACCAAGTTGAGTGGCTACTTTGCTACCGATTGGTCTCATCTATGGCTGCCTTATCAGAACAGGCAGAATCAGATTAAAGTTCTTAGGGAACCTCATATGAAACAAAACGTAACCCAGCTAGAAGAAAAGAATGAGGCTGTAACTTTCTCTTCCTCAGTCCTGGGAAATTACTTCTTAGAAATGGATCCGGGTAACTATCAATCTGAAACCTTTTGCCATGAATCAGACAAACAGTCCGATCTCCTTCATTTCTCTCGGACTGATGATGTTGATTGTAACATAGTCAATTTAGTTGCTAACATAGACCACAAAGAAACTAACCCAGCTGAACCTAAAGATATCTTTTGGCCATTATACTTTGATGGCTCTAAAACTCTGGAAGGATCCGGAGCCGGTTGTGTTCTAATGGATCCAAAAAGAAACAAGTATTTTTTGTCTTGTAGACTAGAATTCGATTGTACTAATAATACCGCTGAATATGAAGCTTTGGTACATGGTTTAAAGAAGGCCATTGGCTTAAATGTTAAGTACCTGAAAGTTTTTGGTGACTCCGAGATAGTTGTCAGACAGGTAAGGGACACCATTCATTGTCTCTCACCGCACTTGAAAGGTTACCAAGCTGAGGTATGGGATTTAATCATGTATTTTGACGCTTTCAATATAAAATCAATTCCTAGATTGCAAAATTCTGCTGCTGATTTGTTAGCAACATCTGCTTCTAGATTAGTGCCGTCAAATAATAAATGCTCAATTGAATTGATTTTCAGGACTTCCATTCCCGATAACATCACAAATTTCAGGGTCTTCGATGATGATGAACAAATTATCAGCTTCCTGACAAACGAAGATAGCTTCCAAGGAGCTGCAATAGATGAAGAAGAGCACGATGCTGATTTGATGAAGAAAGATGACGAGAAAGGAAATTTCATGCCAAAGGGGGTAAGGTCCCTTGAAACGCTTTTCGATCTTCAAAATAGGTTCAAAAGACCAGCTAATACCAAAACTAACAGCTCATCAATGCAACATGAGCTGGTTAATTTGGGTACCGAGGCAGAACCAAAATTTGTCAACCTTGGCAAATGTTGTTCACCAGGAGAAAGAGATAGGTTCATTAAGTTGTTTAGACAGTACAAGGATGTTTTTGCATGGACCTATGAAGATCTGAAAACATATGACATCCGCATCATTCAGCATGTTATGCCAATGAAAGCGGGTGTCAAACCATTTAAGCAGCAGTTAAGAAGGATGCATCCTACTCTAGAACCGCTGATCCAAAAGGAATTAAAGAAGCTCCTGGACGCTAAGATAATCTTCAAAGTTCGGCATTCTGAATGGGTTGCAAACTTGGTGCCCGTAAGGAAGAAGTCGGGAGAGATTAGGCTATGTGTGGACTTCAGAAATTTAAACAAAGCTTCGGATAAGGATAACTACCCCGTACCTTCAATGGAACAAATCCTCCAAATGGTGTCAGGATCCGAATTGTTTTCTCTCCTCGATGGTTTCTCGGGCTATAACCAAGTGTTAGTAGCCGAAGAAGATCGTCTCAAGACCACTTTCAGGACT
The DNA here is from genome assembly GCA_027924585.1 of Larix kaempferi. NCBI lineage: Eukaryota > Viridiplantae > Streptophyta > Pinopsida > Pinales > Pinaceae > Larix > Larix kaempferi. The sequence continues at coordinate 1,743,605 of BSBM01001286.1, forward strand.
AAGTGGGGAACTTTCGCTTACAGGAGAATGCCATTTGGTCTGATAAATGCTGGAGCTACATTCCAAAGGGCGATGGATATTGCCTTCCGAGGATTGGGTGGGCAATGTGTTGTTGTTTACTTAGATGATGTGACAGTCTTTTCGAAGAAAAGGGAAGATCATGTTGTTCATCTGAGGCACATCTTTGACCGTTGCCGGAAGTATGGTATTTCCTTAAATCCCAAGAAGAGCGTGTTTGCTGTACCCGAAGGTAAGCTCTTGGGTCATATCATCTCCAAAGGGGGAGTGTCAATCAATCAGGAAAGGGTCCAAGCCATTAATAAGATTCCAATGCCTCACAACAAAAAATCTATGCAGTCTTTCATGGGCACCATCAATTTTGTCCGCAGATTCGTTCCGGATTTTGCACAAATTGTTAAGCCATTGCAACAGATGGTTAAACAAAGCATACAATTCAAATGGACAGATTTGGAGAAGGACGCATTTAGAGATATCAAGGCAGCTGTAGCTAAAGCTCCTTCCTTAAGGAGTCCAGATTTTGATAAAGATTTCATCTTGTATACCTTCGCTTCGGATGACTCTCTCGCAGCTGTACTCATGCAAAAGGTGGAGTTGGGGGATGAATACCCAATTTCGTTTATGAGCACTGGTCTATAGGGGGCCGAGCTGAACTATCCCGTGGTGGACAAGCATGCCTATGCGGTCTTCAAAGCAGTCAAGTAGTTTAGGCCATACATTTTGAAGAACAGAACTAAAGTCATAGTTCCCCATCCAGCTGTCAGATCCCTTTTCGTTCAAAAGGAATTGGGAGAGAGGAGAGGGAACTGGGTCACAGCTCTGCAGGAGTATTATTTGGAATTTAAACCGGCTACAATCATCAAAGGACAGGGTCTATGCAAGTTACTGGCGGGAAACTCGACTGATGAAGAGCACCATTGGAGAAATGAAGCTGAGCTCAATTCGGTTGAGGTATGCCATATCTTTACAGCTCCTCAGTCATGGTATAGGGATCTAGTGCACTATTTACAGCAGGGATATCTACCCGAACACTAGAATTCTAAACAAAGAAGGGCACTCCGCTTGAAATCAGCACCCTATCAAATCATTGATGGGATTCTTTTCAGAAAGAATTATGATGGAGTCCTTCTTAGGTGTTTGGAAAAGGAAGATGCAAACAGAGTTGTCAAAGAATTGCATGATGGCCCCGCGGGTGGTCATTATTCAGGAGAGACGACAGCACACAAGATACTGAGAGCTGGGTATTACTGGCCCACTCTGTTTCGAGATTCCCACACATACGCACGAAACTATGATGTATGTCAAAGAAGCGCTGGGAAGTTACCTAAGGCCGCAGGCCCATTGCAGCCGGTCATCATCTCTGAGCCTTTTGAGCAATGGGGCATAGATGTTATCGGAGAAATAAATCCAAATTCTTCATTGCAGCATCGATACATCCTAACGGCTACCGACTACTTCACTAGGTGGACGGAGGCCACCCCATTGCGCAAGATCAATGAAGACGCAGTCATCAGCTTCTTGAAAGAAAACATCATAACCAGGTTTGGGGTTCCAATTTCCCTTGTTTTTGATAATGCTACTTATTTTTCATCTTGCAAGATAAATGAATTTGTTTATGAATGGGGAATTAAGTTGCATTATTCAGCCAATTACTACCCTCAGGGAAACGGATTAGCTGAATCCTCAAACAAGAATCTGATTCGAATCCTTAAGAAAACTGTGATAGAAAACCAGAGAAGTTGGCATGTGGCTGTCTCAAACGCCTTATGGGCAGATAGGGTAACCCCGAAGAATGCTTTAGGTGTCTCCCCTTTCACTCTTGTCTATGGCAAGGAAGCCATACTTCCCCCAAACATCTTGCTGCCATCCTTGCAATTGTCCCAAGCCTCGCGGGGTTTTGGTAGCCAAGCCTTACAATCCAGGATCAACACCTTGCTTCAACTGGAAGAAGCCCGACACAAAGCTAAAGATCGATTCCATCAACACCAGGATATAGTTAAGAGATGGTTCGATAAGAGGAAATCCGGCAAGAGGGATTTTGAAGTCGGGGATTTAGTCCTGAAATGGGACCATAATCATGAAGGCAAAGGAATGCATACGAAATTTCAACATCTATGGGTAGGCCCGTACCAAATTTCTGCAAAATTAGGCCCATCCACTTATAAATTGACAAATCTCGAGGGAGAGGAAGTAGCCCTTCCTCTCAATGGCCTCGCTCTGAAACAATACTTCGCATAGTCTCCTCGAGACTTCCTGTACATAAATAAAGTTGTCTTTTCGCTTTCGCTTTTAGCTGTTTTATTTTTCGGCCATGTTGTTTCTTTCTTTGTTATTTAAACTTTTTGACAAGTTTTGTTTTCTGAAGGCCCCCTTGTTGTTGAGTTTCCCGTTGAAGATAGCCCTCTCGAAGAAAACTTGCAACCCATGAGTCTGGAACCCTGCTCACTAAACCCGGTCTGCTGTGCTCTCGCTGAAATGTTCAAAAAGGGGGGGAAGCCTACCCTGCTAGTCACACTAATCCTGTTTAATAGCAGAGACCCATGGCCATCTTCACTACTATCGTTGGGCTCCACCCACTCTCACACTTTAAAGGCATCTCAAGAAGGTTACCTAAGTTGGACCCATGGAAAGTGGCACCTCTCGAGGACATAGGGTATTGAGATGACTCCATGCTGCAGATTTAAAAGCCAAAATGGCCTACATTCAAGATTCTATTTTCCAGGGATTCTCGCCTCAATTAAAGCATGGCTGAGACAAAAGCAAAAAAGACATGTAAAATCAAGAAGGCTGTCCAAAAGGCCCAGCTCAAAATGGGCTCCTCTCCGTCCGTGAAGTTTGATCAAATCAATAAAATCTCTAACTCACACAAAAGGACATTATGGATTGAGGAGCCCAAATCAAAGATCATGTCCAAAAGAAAATATCCCTGGAAGGCTCAAACAGCTAAGCTGTCCAAAGTACAAGCATCCCAAAGGGTGCCAGCAGCATGGGAATGAGGAACAAGAACAATAATGTCCATGAGAAAGTGTTGCTAATCCTGTGGAGTCCGGCAGTAGTGACCATTTGAGAGATGACCCTCCTAAAATGAATCTCATATGCTGGCCCTCTGAGAGTGGTGAAGATGTCTCGGTCAAATCTCCCCTTTCCCCAATGGCTAGCAGGAAAAGTGCCTTTTTCCCCCGCATGAGTATAAAATGCTCAGTTGAGTAGTGCACCCGAGGTGAATGTTTTAATGAGGTTCCGGACCGTGAAGAGGATTTTTTTCAGAGATCTGTGTTCGCCAGCGACTCGCCATTGTTGTTGCGTTAACACCCCTCCCCAAAATTTTATACATATTGGGGCCCCTCCTTTTTGTTTTTTTGCAGAAAGTTTGCTTGAGAAGTCATCCCAGCCGTCAGCTCTATTTTCAACATAAAGTTTTACTTCCCTGCTGAACATCTTGCCATCAATCCTTCCATGTTTTCCCCGAAGAGCCAAAAAAAAAGGAACTTAGATTTTTCCCCAACGTTTTGGAATAATTCGGGCTATCTCCCCGAAGCTGCGAAAGCCAAACGTCCAACCTTTCTGAGTAGCCATTGGGTAATGACTCCCGAAACGGCGGAACCCTTCGCTCAATCCTTCCGCAATCGCGGAAGGGTTCCGGTTTTCCTCCCAAAATGACGGGCTCATTCAGCTTAATCTCCCGAAAGGGACTTAGTTTTTTTTCGATTAGAAAACCGCGGGAACAATGGGACAATACTCCCGAAACGACGGGGAAATTCAGCGAAACCGCCCGAAACGGCGGAAGCCGCCGTGATATCCCTCCGAAAAGAAACTCAGTTTTTGGCCATAAGTTGCGAAAACCGTTGGTGAAACCTTACCGAAACGGCGGAGCGATTCAAGTCTGGCTCCCGAAACGGCGGAATCGTTCATCATTTGCTCCCGAAATAGCGGGACTCATTCGCCTCAACCTCCCGAAAAGGATCTGGAATTTTTGGTTGAAACTCTGCGGAAACCTTCCGGTTTTGCTCCCGAAATGGCGGAGGCCATTCTCATAAACCGCCCGTCTAAGCCTTCTAAAGTAAATAACACTTGGAAACTTTTTCAATGTTTAAGTTCTGCGAAGCAATTCAAGCTACCCTCCCGAAACAGCGGAAGCCATCCGCATAAGTCCCGCGGAAGAATTCGTGATTCCCTTCCGAAGCTATGAAAAGAACTTAGAATTTTTTTCCAAAGAACTATCGCGGAAGCCTTCAGCCTTTGCTCCCAAAACCGCGGAAGCCTTCGGGCTACCCTCCCGAAACGGCGGAACCCAATCGCTTAAACCGCTCGGAAAAGGACTTCGAAACGATCCCGGGAAACTGTGCGGAAGAGTATAAGATTTGCTCCCGAAACGGCGGGAGCTATTCGTCTAAAACGCCCGAAGAGACTTAGAAAAAAAAAAAAAAAAAAAAACTTCAAAAAAAAATCATGTGGGAGCCTTCAAGTCTTCCTTCCGAAACGGCGGAAGCCATTCACAAAAGCCTTCCGAAACTAGCGGGAGCCTTCACCATACCTTCCCGAAAATCAACGAGACTTTGAAAGTTTTTGGTTTGCGGAAGCTTTCGCAGATAGCTCCCGAAAGGGCGGGAGCCTTGGCGTTACTCGTCCACAACGCGGGGGTCTTTCGTGGAAGGCTTCGAGTTTCCTTTCAGCGATGCGCCCCGAAACGGCGGGAACTTTCGTTGAACCCTTCTGCAACGGCGGATATGATTCGCAATCTGGTTCCGCGAATGGCGGTCGCACGGAAATCGAGGTATTTTTGACATGACCGCGGCGGGCGGCGTATTTAAGCCACATTCTAATGGCGCCAACCACCAACCTTAATGCCCGCACGTACCCATTTTTTATAAAATACGGTAGGGGCTCGAACCAATGCACCACTGTTTTCGAATTGGCCAACGACGTGCGACGCCGTGCAAATCGCTCCAGCTCACCTCGCTCATCCGTGCTCACGGCCACCTCGCTCAAGCGATCCCACGGTGCCAGGTAGGATTCTAACCTGGAATTTCGCCATTGGGTTATCTTTTGTGGGAAAACAATAGGTTTTAGTGGGATTTTGACGGACAAAACACCCGTAAAGGGCTATGTTTTACCCATCAGATACAGTTGAAAGGAGTTTTCGTCATTCAAAATCGTCATAGGCATTGATTTAAACATTGACATTTCTTATTTTATTGAGTAAAGGCGGTTGGTGCAGGCCGTTAACCTTGTCCGTTTTAACCCCCGGGCCGCGCACCTCGTTTTGGAGAATTTGTCGAAGCCCCATGGGCTTTCCATGTCCCCGGCCGTAAACTCAGAACTTAAAACCCTGGGCCCTTCCGTAAGCCTCAGCCCCAACACGCCCTCTACCCAAGGCAAAACCTGGTCTCAGCCGCCATTGTCCCGTTCAAAACCCGTGAACGTTCAAGCCGCGCGAGCCGAAACCTGAAGCCACGGCCGCCCTAGCACTCCCTGTCAGCATATCCCCGGTGCCGTCACCTTCGCTCGGACTAGAGTCTCCCGTAGAGCACCTCGGCGGGTGGCCGCGCGTGACGATGGCATTCAAAGCCCTCACCGAGTCGAAAATGCGAAAGGGGCTCCCTTGTCGTCACAAAGTCTTCTCAACCCGCGTCTCCCCGCCATTAACCGCTCCGACCGCAGCTATAACGAAAGACACCTCCTTCCGCAGGGCGGAACCGAAAACCAACAGCTTCCGCAATTCACCTATCGAGCCGAAAACCAATGGCTTCCGCAACACAGCCTATCCCCTCAAGAGCATCCCAATCCCATCCTTTTAAGAGATTCAAGTGCTTCAATTTATGTTTCGTATTAAAATAGTAACAGCTTCATTGTGCTTATCATATTTGATATATTATCAAAACAATGATGCTTTCTGTCAAAACCTCACAACATGTTGCTCAAAATCATGATGAATTGTATATGGATGTTATCAGGGATAAGTCAAGATGCCGAAAACCGGTAAGAAGAAGGCGAAGATGACAGAAAAGAAACCTGCCCCTCCTAAAACTGAAACTTCACTCCAAGACACTAGGTGCACCACTGGTGTCCCTCCAGAAATCAGGTGGGGAGACATCTACAGAATGATCCAGGACCAAGAAATCCCAGATATGTTGCTAGAGGAAGCACCAATCTATCTCAACATCAGAGCCTCAGGCATAACTAGAGCCGCTACCCGCCCTGAGCTGTTCCCCTGTGCTGAAGTGATCGAGTGGATACTCCAACATGCAGATGCTGAAGGGAGAGTGATAAATGATAGCGGGAAAGTGGCTATCGCCTCGTTCCAACCCACGTATATTGCGGCGGCCTACAGATTTCCCCGTGTCCAACAAGCTCTGACTGACGAATGGTTGGGCCAAATGGATAACGTCGAGATGGCCAAGAAGCTATTGAGGGGAGGGAAGCATTTGAGAAAGAAGGGAAATGATGAATATGACGTACAGAACCTGAGGGCCCCTTTCAGATTGATCGCTTTAATGCTGTGCAGAATCTTCGGCATGCCCGATGGCACAGTATACAAGATTCAGTGGGTCCCTATCATTCACTATGTGGCATTTCAGGGGATAGTGTTTGACTGGGCCACTATCCTTTCAGATAGTCTGGCCTCGATGATAGCTGCTACTAAGCCAGGACTGGCCTTGAAGAAGGCTGAATTCTTCATGTCTTCATACCTGATAGATTGTATCTTGGCCAAGATAGAGTTCCCCAAATTGGGGTGTACATGGGATAGGGCCACCGCCCCGGTCTACATCGCATTCAAGATGTTGTGGGCTCAGAATTACAAGCCCAGCTACAAACTCATCTGTGAGGGGTTCATCATGCCCCTGTACGAGAAAATGTTCAAGGAAGAACCAAATTGCCTGTCACAAAATGCTTTGGAAGTCCTTGGGGATTATGGGGACTTTTACTTTTCAGAACAAGGTACCTACCTGAGAATGTTCGGAGGGACTAAGCCCCCATACATATTGCCGCAGTATGCCATAGACTATGTGGTGCTCAAGGAAGCTGTAAGACAGCTCTTCTTGGATGGGATTGGAGCATTCCTCCACAAGCTACACAAGGCTTCCTTTCCCCCCTTACCTTTCTGCATAGGTGCTTACAAGTTTTCAGGGGTGGCCTCGGCCGACAAATTTGTTCAAGAGTTGAAGGCCTTCCACTTCGGTGAGGTCATCTTCCACAGGAACGACAGAAAGGGTAAAGTGGCCGAGCATTGCAAGGACTTCTACGCTCATTTCGAATACTCGCATTACCCCGATGCCGAGGAGGAGGCATTCAGAGGTATCAGCAACATGACTGAACTACGGATCTGTCGCCAAGGTGCTGGAGCAAGCTCTAGCTCAACCAAGGCCCAGAAAACCATCCAACAAAAGGAGAAAGAAGCTGAGGATGCCCGAGCTCAGGAAGAGCTCAGATTAAGAGAAGAGGCGAGGTTACAGCAGGAAGCCGAGGAAGCAAAAAGGCAGCAAGAAGCTGAAAATGAAAGACTGCGGAAAGAGGCTGAAGAAGCCCAAAAGCAGAAAGAAGCAGAGACTGAACAAGCTGAGGCAAGAAAGAAGGCGGAGGAAGAATTGAAGACAAGGGAAGATGCCGAGGCAGGTGGATCCGGTGTCCAAGACATGGAGATAGACACCTCTCAAGCAGGTGGCTCTGGGACCCAAAGGGAAGGAACAGACCCTGCTCAGGAAGTCCGGACCCCACCTATGGAAGAAGACATAGACATCATAAACCGACCAATTGTCCCGTACACTCCATCAGGGAAACGTACGGTGTCCAAATGGAATGAGTTTGTTTATGATAAGAAAAGAAAAGCAATGGTCCTCCAATCAGAAGAGAGGATTAAAAGTCCCTTCCATGAAGACATTGTGACTCACCGGGAGGTCACTATCATGCAAAACACGGATCAAGATCCCATTGCTATGGCATCCGCAGTTATAGCGACAGCGAAGGCATCATTTGCCAATGTAGACTTTATAGTTAAAGAAAATATATTGACAAAGAAGAGAGCACGCACGCTGCAACAAAATGTGGCTAACGAGCAAGCACAAAGAGATATGGTAGTAAACAAGTATAATTGCTTGTACGCGGAGCATAAGGAGCTGTCAAACAAGTACGGCCAGCTGGAGGAGGAAAAGGACCAGCTAACACTTCAAATGATGATTGTGGAAGCAGAGAAGAATAGTGCAGAAGAAAAGGCATCTCTGCTAGAAGCAGACAAGCAAGCATTAGCTAAGCGTTTAGAGCAACCGGAGAGCAGAACCATAGACCTATCTCCCTTCCACGAGTTGTCATGTAATATCCTGCAGCAAGTGTATGGCTCCCAAGAGCTAATCACCGACGAGGTTTGCAAACTCAAAGCCATGACAGTCAGATTAAAAGAAATTAATGCGGAGGCCCACAGGCTCAAAGTTGAGAATACCCTCGTCAAAGCCAATGTCATAAGTCAGATGGCATGGAGAGAGGGGAAAGGAGGTTTCCCGCCGCATCTACCTTTTAAGGCTGTGGACGATTTTAATGAAGATATAGCCTTGTTGGAGTTTGGCAGGAACTGTGCCAGTAAGCTGATGACCAGTGTGCAGAGGACAACAGATAGAATCAACAACCTATACCAAAAGCTCAAAGGGGTCCATGACAACTGCACATTGAGTTTCCCTCATACCCTAGAAGACTTCCCGGAAAAGGAGCAGCGGTTGTCTCAACTGAAAGAAGAGCTAGGCGTCCAGATGGAGTATGTGAAAAGGATTGATGTCCTGGCCATGGATGATCTCCAGCATTATATCGGTTCATCAACACTTCACAACCGTCTGCTGAAGGAAGCGCATCAAGCTGCTGAAGCAGAAGTCCAAAGCATCAAAACAGAGCTCGGGAAGAATGTGACTTCTCAGAAAATCCTGTTTCCTGCTGCAGCAAACATAATCATAAGGGACACTGGTGTGTGGCACAGCTACATAACAGAGGAGGACAAGAAAGCCGCAGCAGTAGCAGGAGCATCAGTAGGTCCAGCAGCCTCTCTCCCAGCAGCCGTTTCCCCAGCAATGACAGAAAGTCTGGCCAGTTCAATTCCCCCTTCCCAATTAGGAGCAACATCGGCAAGGGATTCGAGGGGCTCTTCCCAGGCAGCATCAGTGACAATTAACTTGGGCGACCCTTTGCCGTCAGAAGCTCACGCACAGGAATGAGGCAAACTGAATTCAGCTGAACCACTCTCTTCAGCCAGACACGTGCCCAGCAGGGAAAGCTTTGATGTTAGCAAATTTTCTGTTATGTATATTTTGAATATGTAAGGCGTAAGCCATGGGACAGCTGTCCCTTATTTTGTCAAAATATTTTTTGTAAAGGAAGTGGCCATTTTGGTGGTCTATTATAGTGGAAATTCCTATAAATGACAGGTGGAGAATGCTAGGTGTCAGCCCAAAGGGCAAATTTGTAGCTATAAATAGCATCTAGGAAAGATTAAGACGGACTTTTGGCAGGGAATGAAATTTTGGTAAACGATATGAGCTATCTTATATCGGGTCTGTAAATTGAATTTTCTAATAGAAGCCACGGGAGATGGACGTTTTGCCTGGGATGTTGGATTGCTCTATATTGGACTATTCTAATGACCGCGGTTCAGTAATGTGAGATTATTCTTGACATTGAAATTATTTCTTTGCATTAATGATTTTGCTCCCCTCTGTGCATGCGTCCTCTCTATTTTGTGAACAATGAAATATATTGCTGTAGATTTCTTTGTCTAGATCGAATGGCTAATTGTTCTTTCTTCAGGATAATGCATGTGGTTCATTGTTCATGCCTTTAAATTGCTCCTTGCAGGGATCTTTGATTTTAATTTCAGTTTTGTTACATCTAGATCTGTTTCTTTATTCTTGTTACATAGATTAAATAATTTTGCTTTCTTCTATAGATGCGTTCTTAAAGTTTCTTTTTTAGATCTGTTTCTTTATTTGCTTTCCTCTGTTTATGGGCAATAGACGCGTTCCATGCTGAATGAGAAGCTATCTTCTCAAGATCTTTGTCTTGCTGTAGCTTTGGTTGTGAGAAATAATAGCTATCTATTCTTTGTTTACGGTACTGGTTACAGTTGATTGCTCCTCCCTTTAGTGTGTTCCCTGCAAGGATAGATAGATTTGTTCCAGTTTTGGGCTTAGATCTGTTTTAATTGCATTCAGATTAAGTATAATTTAGGCACTTGCATCTCATATAAAAGACATAAAAAACCCAAAAGAAAGGTGGATCGGGCCATAACCGGTAAGATCGGATTTAAACTACAAATCCACGGTCGTTGGAACCGCTAACCGGACGGATTCCCTACACCAAACGGGAGATAGTCTAATTGGGACCATCTCACGGGGAGAATCCCTTTCTGATTGATGCCACGATATCCAAGGCATCAACATGCTGATTAGAGGTTGGGATCCTTGGAGAACAGAAGTAGGAGACCTTGAATCTAGGTTTTGTGAAGTGCCAAGCTTGAAAGAAGGTATAACTGTATGTACTTGCTTTCATTCATCAATAAAGATCAAACGTTCTTCCCTTTCCAAATATGACTTATTTATGTGTGTCTTAGATTTGATTACAGTTTGCTTATAATCTAATGTCTTCTTCTATTATGAATATCAATCTTATATATGTAGTCAAATATATTTGAGAAAGGTATCAAGTTGTTTTGCAGGTCTAGGCATTGCGACACTGGATAAGCATTGAAGAGTGAGGGAGGCAAAGCTAGGATCAACCTTCTGAATGAGGTGCCTACATCTCTAAACCCTAGTCTCTTTATTTATTTGTTGTACTTGCAGAATGCTTGTAAGTCTATCTTTATCACCGTAAATTGGTAGTTTCTCCCCTGAACTATAGGTGCATTTTTTCCCACAACAGAATAGCGACTCCGTTGGGGAAAGCCTAACTGCTTAGGGGTATCCAAGGTCATTTCTTTAGTTTTGTTTGATGGTATTTGTTCATTTTCTTGATTAGAATGAGTTATTAGGATCTGTTTGACCCTCTTGGGCCTTTTACAGAGCCTTCCCAGCCCTTGCAAACCCTTGTGGACCCAGTTGGGGGGTCTTAACCCCATTTTTTCAACTTTTCACACCTGTACGTTACTATTGTGAAGCACAGTAGCGCCCATACACTAATTTTTCTCTGTACAGTAGTGCCCAACCCTCTATGGGCATTGGTATGCCCCATACACAGTAGCGCCCACAATCTGGGTTTGAAGTTTTTGAGTTTTTGGGTTGTGGTCCCAAATTTGGGGGCTGTGGCTGCATTTTTTGGGTCCCTGATGACCCTAGGTCTGAGTTAAACCACTATAAGTTGTCTCCCATCCTTGTACTGATCCTAAATTCATGATTTGAACCTCTTTTGATCAATTTGGGCTTGTTTGGAAAGTTTTGCGGCTTGTTAACCCAAGTTGGGGGGTTGTGGACCAGTTTTGTGTTTTGTACCCTAATTTGAGTCAGATTGAACTTGCTTGCTCCATTTTCACTTGATTTGAAACCTATTGAGTCTTCTTGACCCTATTTGTACCTATTTGAGTGAAATTTCTCTTTTAGATTGGTTTCTTATCCTTTCTTATGCTTTTAGTTTTCTTTTGTAGTGAAAGCTCAAGTGTTTTGGCTGTTGTTCAAGACCTTGCTTGCATTGTTTATGTGCAGACCTGACTTTACCAAACCATCCTTCTTTGTAGGTAATTTGCTTCATTTGGGTCTAAAAGTAGTTTTCGTACTCTTTTCCCAATGTTTGGCATGCTTACATCAATAAGAATTTGAAAGTCATATTTGGTAGCTTTTACTGTTTCATAAAGAGAACTTGAAAGTTTCTTTGCTTTACTTTGATAGTAGGTTAGTTTTAGTTTTGTTTCTTACCTTTGGAAAGCATAAAGAATTTTGATTTATTTTCTGAATAGAGTACCTTGCAAGTGGCTTAAAATATTTTAGAGTGCTTTGCATAAAAAAGAACAAGTTTTCTTTTGCATACCTATTTCCTTGAGTAGCTGCATTCTTAGGTTTTGAGTTTAATTTTGTACATTTAGGCTTTATTTTTACCTTTCTTGCATTCGAAAGATTAAAAATTTCATTTACATATGCATCCTAGATCATAATTTTAAGACTTGCATTGAAAAGAAAAGATTTGTTTAGTGGTAAGCATTTTATTTCAGTACTCTATCTCTATTATAACCACTCTCACACACCCACTACCTTTTTGAGTAAGCAAGTAACCTTTAAAATGAACCCTAATAAAATGTACTAGCAACCATTTCTTTTCTAGGTTACACTTTTCATCAACTAGTCTTGGTTAGGATATTGGGTTTAAAACACCTTAAACCACCCAAGATCACACATTATGCAAAAATCATAGTTCAACTATTGCAGGTAAACCCACTTCATTCAAAGCTTTCCTGGGATCTATGCAGTAGGTCTTGTGAGATCAGATTGTTGCGAATACACCTCCTACTTTCTATTTCAAGCATATACCATGATTGGATCACGTTTGCGGACTCTTTTGAGTTTCGGGCTCAGCTACCCTGCCCACGCCTTCTGATTCAACTAGAGACTGTTCCCCCAGGAGTTTTCGGTGCAGTGGTATCCTTTGTATCTACCCATAGGTTCATACACAGGTGACGACGGAGGGTTATATCTGCTGTACCTAGGACAGATGTGGGAGGAAATCCCTTGTAGGTATTTGGGAGGCTGGTTGGGTGATTCCAGCGCTTGCACCTTTAGTCATTGTATTGTGGACCCCGGGTAACTATTCTTCATCCTTCGTTGATCTGTTTTGGGCCCTCATCATCCCAAACTCTTCTCCGGAAGGCATCTATTTTCCTAGTTTGATTTACCTAGGACCTTTTTTAGTGGTGTGCTCTTTGTGCTACTTGTCGTAGTTTTCCTTAGAGAACTTCTTGCTCATTTGAGCAGGAAACTATGTCTATCATTTCGGTGAGTGCCAATCAAGGTACCCATGTTCCAGGGGATCCTTGTGCCGTTCCATTCATTGGAAGCATTGGTGCTCCCTTAATGGCTACTCTGAATCTTCCTGGATTCACTATTGGGTTGTCGGTTTGGTTGTTTTCCACTCCGAATGCCTTGCATGCTCCTGACGCTTCTTTTGTAAGCACCTCAAATCAAGAGCATCAGAACCCTGTGCCTTCCTTGCCAGTAACATCTTCTCCTCCTCCTTCTACCTCATGTGGTGAAAGTAGTAATACTACTAACCAGCAATCTAAAAGGAATAGACGGAGGAAGAATGGGAAGAAGATGCCAAAACAAGGGGGCAGCAACCCAGTTATTGCAAGTCATGCTAGGGGCAAGCACCCTACATTTGCAAATCATGCAGGGGGCACCTACCCAGCCTCTGGAGGTCATGCTAGGAGAAATATTTTAGTCACTAAAAATCACACTGAATGTTTGTCTTCAACCACTGTCAGTCATGTTGGGGACACATCATTGATCACTTCTAGTCATATTAATGACAAGTCACCATTTCATGTGAGTCATACTGGAGACACCATATCAGCCACTGCAAGTCATGGTGAGGGAGTTGACATTGTCGACAAACCCAACAAACATAAGCTTAAGTTCCCTTGTAAGTTTTGCGAGGGAGATCACCTTACTTACTTGTGCCATGTACTTCCAGAAGTGCAAAACGTGTGGTCCTTAGTTCAAAAGTCTTATGATTCTGAGAAACCAGCCTCTGTAAGTCATGCTGGGGGCAAGTTGTCAACCAATGCTAGTCATGCTGAGAGTACTGACATTGTAAAGGAGTCTCGACCTATAGGACGGAAACCAAAGTTCCCTTGTAAACTTTGTAAGGGAGATCACCTTACTCACCAATGCCCTGCCATTCTAGAAACATGAAGAGTGTGGTCCATGTCTGAAGGAACCTCTGTTCCTGAGTTCTCTATAGATTCCCTATAGTCATATCAACCTTTTGTTGATAAAGTGGTTGAACCAATGCAATCTTTGGCCGACCCCACTCTTCCTTCGGAGAGTGAAGTGATCGAATCGATGCAATCTTCGACCGATCCCATCAGTCTTGCAAATATTGATGCACCTGTTGTGGAAGTCTTTTGCATTACTAGTTTGGATGTTCCTGAAAAAGGGGGCACTTCATTTGTGCCATGTGAACCCCTACCAATCCCTAGGACTATTTCCTTTGATTGGAATAGTCTAGCCGAGCCTTGTCTTCCTTCTTGGACACCTTTCCAGATAAAGGTTGATATTGGGAACCATACGGTTGATCGATGCATTGTTGATGAAGGTGCTTCTATTAGTATCTTATCCGCTTATGCTTGGAGAGATTTGGGTTTTCCTAATGTTATTCCAGCTATTAATTGGCCATTGACCTTTGATAGAAGACCTAGTGAACCGATCGGATTCCTCCGTCAGGCACCTGTTACCTTGGGTGGAAAAACAGTCTTAGTTGATTTTAGGGTTTTAAAGGACCCTATGGACTTTGATATGATCCTCGGGCATGATTACGTTTATGCTATGCATGTTGTGGTGTCTAAGCTCTTTCGTGTGATGCATTTCCCTCATAATGAAAACATTGTCACCATCGACTAGCTTGCATTCGTTGATCCTCCTTATTACCCAACTATAGAACAGTCAGGTCCCTCATCATTAGGCACTCCTATGTCACATGGGAATTTTGTGGCATATTGTTCTTTGAGTTCAACTGCTAGTGAGAAGGAGTCTCTGAGTTCATGCTTACCTTCTCAGGACTTAGTCCCAGCTTTTGACCAAGTGACACCTCCATTTGAATGTTTAGATATGTATTCTATCTGGGATGATATGCTTCCTTCCGATGAAGTTTTCCTAGATTCTATAGTACAGTCTACCATTCACTTGGATGTTGATCCAGTCCCAGTCATGTCTAGCCTCGGTTTGACCTTAAAGTCTGATCTTCCTACTATTGAGTCTTTCGACTCTCCTATAGATCCGCAAATCGGTGTTCCTGCTGAGTTTGATTCTGCTTCTAGAATTTTCAACTCCCATGATGACGAATTTGTTTCTGCAGATTCCATCATGTCCTTCAACTTTGATCTTCATCCTGAAGTTGATATTGTTGATTGTAAGTCCTCGGGCTTGGGTACCATAGAGTCTTCATTTGAAAACTCTTCCTTGTTTATGCCTGTTGTTGATGATAGTGAAGTTGAAAGTGTTTCTACCATAGTGACTTGTATCATGTCTTTCTTTACATATGTTTTAGATATGATCTTGGTACTGATGTTTCTTGGAGACAGGATTCTTAGCTGGATGTATACTTGCTTACTGGTCCTTTTCAACACCATGTGCGACCACATCAGGTATATTTTCGAAACCTTGCATATGTTAAATTTTCAGAATTTACTTCAATCTGATCTAGGATCTTAACTGAGAGAACAACATGTACAACAAATCTACAGCATATCAATCATGAACACAATAATGCAAGCACACAAGAGACACAGAGTTTACTTGGGGAAAACCATAAAGGTGAAAAACCCCAATAACTTCCTCTGAGATAGATAGAGCAATGATACAACCAGAATACAAGAGATAGTCTTCTCCTAGCAGTAGAGCCTCCTCCTCCACAAGTGCACCACTCTCCCAAGTGTGAGTGAGAGAATGGAATGTGTAAAATGAGAGAGACACACTCTCTATTTATACACAAACTTGACTTGACCTTTACTCAACTAGGTCGGCCTCAACTTAACCACTTAACATAATGTTGACTAGGTCGACCCCACTAGGGTGGTCTAATAACCCTTTGACCTACATGGCCGACCTCCAATACGGTGGTCTAATAACCCTTTGACCCACATGACTTATACAGGGCCGACCCCAACAAGGTGGTCTAATAACCCATCAAGTATAAGTTACGACACTTACAATATAAATGACGACACTTCCATATAGAGGAATAATAACATCTTTATAGGAATATAACATACATATATGTGAAATACATTCCAAAGTTACATATACATCAACACTCCCTCTCAACTAGGAAGGTATTTCTCGACACAGGTCTTCTAGCACAAGTCATATTCGGTGGATCATCGTCACTGGATAATCGTCATCGAGTCATCATTATCGTCACTGCTGCTGCTATCTCAATCAATCTCTGAATCTACTCGTCATAGGAAGTTCTACAGAGCTAGTCGTTTTTCATACTGGATGTAGGCCCACCACTTGCATGTCTTCATCATCACGTGCCATAATGTGGAATCCTCAGGACTTATTACGTGCGTCACAAAACCCGGCTGCAACATCCCAGGCTATTATGAGCACACAGCTCTACCTATTGGATCTCCTAGGATCACATTACATGTGACCCATCACAAAACCCTGCTAAAGCATGCCAAGTTTTTACGAGCACATAGCTCTACCTGTCGGATCTCCTAGGAGCACATTACATGTGATCTCACCACAAAACCTAGCTGAAGCATCCCAGGCTGTTACGAGCACACAGCTCTACATGTTGGATCTCTGAGGAGCACATTACATGTGGTCCACAACAAAACCTGGCTGAAGCATCTGAGGCCTTTTTCATCCTGTCCAGATCTCCCAAGAGCAAATTACATGTGGTCATGGCAAAACCTAGCTGAAGCATCTGAGGCCTTTTTCATCCTGTCTAGATCTCCTAGGAGCAAATTACATGCCATAGGAAAAAACCTCGCAAGAGCATCTCAGGATGTTATAGGTACACAAATCTGACCTGAAGATCTCCCAGGGCACAAATTACATGTCCTCCCAGAGCAATGTCTCGAAAGATCATCCTAGGCTGTTACGGGTACACAAATTCGACCTATAGGATCTCCCAGACATGCTCATCTACACAAACTGATCCATGGCCACAAAGTATCATCCTAATACTCACCATACATCATCCTGATGTACACATGATTATCTTGATCATCATCACTGCATCATCCTGATGCATGTCATCTGGAGAAGCTTGTCATCCATGATCATCCTGATCATACAATGCATCCACCTGATGTATACCAAGTATCTACCTGATACATATCATCATACATGATCCACCTGATCATACAATGTATCCACCTGATACAAACACAAATACATGATCCACATAATCATACCTTGTACATATCAAGATACATGATCCACCTGATCATACAATGTATCCACCTGATACAAATACAAATACATGATCCACTTGATCATACCTGATACATATCAACATACATGATCTACGTGATCATACAATGTATCCTCCTGATACATATACAGATACATGGTCCAAGCATCCAACATGATGCATATACAAAATACATACAAATGATCCAATTGATCATATCCAGCATCCAACATGATACATATATACATAAATGATCCAACTAATCATAACAAGCATCCAATATGATGCAATGATCCAACTGATCATAACAAGCATCCAACATGATGCATATACATATACATAGTAGTAACTGGAGCATCGTCCTGATGCTCATAATCCATGATCCTCCTGATCATCATAGCATCGTCCTCTTTAGATCATCTCATCGTCCACGAAGCACCGCCCAGATGCACATCATCTAGCACTTACACCACCGGCATGGGAGAACACATCTACCACCATTCGGGGAAGGCTCCAACCCTTACTTTTTTTTCACCATGGGAGAACACATCTACCACCATGTGAAAAATGGCTCAGCAATTACATCACGACCAAAGGAGAACACATCAACCATGTCAAAAAATCTCATGTGCATCTGCATCTTCCAGACTCATCACTTCCCTTTGGAAGGAACCTCGATCTGAAGTGCACCAAGCCTCTCTCTGAAGTACTCAAACTGCACCTTGGCCAACGGCTTGGTCAATACATCTACAACTTGATCGTCCATCGCAAAATACAGGAGCTTCACTGCTCCACTCTGCTTCGGTTGTACTCAGTGCTACGTAGCACTGCTTCCTGCTAAACCAAGAGATCACACCTGATCCCATACTGAAGCAACACCCAGATGTGCTCTTCCTATCTGCAGCACTGCCTACCCAATCTGAATCAACATAACCCTGCAGGTTAAACTTTTGATTCGCATCATACTTGATCCCATAATCAACCATACCCTTCAGGTACCTCAGAATATGCTTTACAGCAACTAGGTGAACATCTCGCAGATCCATTAGGAACTTGCTCAATGTGTTCACCGCAAAGCAAATATCTGGTCTCATGTTTGTCAGTTACATCAAGGACCCAAACATCTGACGATACACTATGACATCAACCGGATCAGATGAAGCATCACACAGAAGCTTCAGGTTCAATGCCATAGATGTCGCCATGTCCTTGAAGTCCATCATCCCGAACCTCTTCAGGATCTCTACTGCATACTTCCCTTGTCCAAGGATGATTCCATCTACACTTTGCCACACCTCCATGCCAAAAAAAAATAGTGCATCATCTCTAAGTTCTTCATCTCGAACTAGGCAGCAAAATTCTGCTACGTGTCGGCAATCAATCTATCCTCACCTGAAACAAACAGGTCATCCAGATTGTTGTTGCAGCAACCCCCCCCCCCAACTTTTTGTACATATTGGGGCCCCTCCTTTAATTTTTTTTAGAAAGGCTGCCTAAGGGTCATTCCCAGCTTTTATCTTTGTTTTTAAACAGAAAAAATCTTGCCATGAGAAACTCCAAATCTGCCAGAAGATTTTGTTTCTCAAACAGAAAATCTTTCATGAAGTCTTCCTCGAAATCGTGGAACGATCTGCTAAAACCCCACAATGGCGGAAGCCTTTCGCTTAAACTCTCGCAAAAGGACTTAGAAACTTTCCTTTAATAATCCGCGGAAGCCAATCACATAAATCGCTCGGAAAAGGCCTTCGAAATAATTATGGGAAACTTTGCGGAGAGTTTCGGGCTCCTCTCCCGAAACAGTGGAAACCACCCATCTAAGCTTTTCGAAATGAGACTTAGGAAACTTTTCGATTTTTGTTTTGTGGAACAACTCAAGTTTTCCTCCCGAAACGATTGTTACAAGATTGCGGAAGCTATTGAATAATTGCTTCCGAAACGGCGAAGCCATTCAAGCTTTCTCCCCGAAATAGCGGAAGCGTTCGTCATAAGTTTTCGGAAAAGGGAGTTAGGTTTCACTTTGCGGAACACGCCAGGAGAACTCTGCGGAACCATTCGGCATTGTCTCCCGAAATGGAGGAAGCTTTCACCGTGTCTTCCCGCAGTGGCGGAAGCCGCTTGTTTAAACCTCGCGAAAAGAACTTGGAAACTTTTCCAAAAGATCGCGGAAGAATTCGAAGAAGCCGCCCAAAACGTGCGGGAGCCATCCGTATACCTTCCCCGGGGCCACTGAGCGTCTAAGTTTTGAAAATTCGTGAAGTCTCGAAAGTCGCGGAAGGCATTCACCAAAGCCTTCCGCAACTGCGGAAACCTTCGCGGAACCATCCCGAAACATCACCGAAACAAACTTTGTGGAACCATTGATTTTTTCTTCCCGAAACAGCGGAGGCTGAGGGCATAAGCTTCCCAAAGTTCTCTCGAGGCCCAGCCAATACTTAGAAGCTTTTAAAGTCTCCGGAAGCCTTGTGTGGAAACATTTACCGACACCTACCGAAGCGCCGGAGCTTTTTTCTCTCCGCTACCACGGGAGCCCTTTTTCAAAGTTTTACGCGCACGATCATTTGTTGCGGAAGAGGTTCACCTTTCTCGCCCGGCACAGCGAAAGCTTCCACACTATATTCCCGCAAGACTTGAGCTTTGCGGAACGTTTGGTTTTCCATTTCGCATCACGGAAGCCTTCCGCAGGAGCCATTCATCATTGTCTCCCGAAATGGTGGAAGCGTTCGCCGTGTCTTCCCGCAGAAGCAGAAGGAATTTGCAAATTCATCCCGCAAGAGGCGGTCGCACGCAAACCGAGATGGCTTGATTTGATGCCGACGTACCGGTATTTAAACCATGGCTAATTGCGCCACCCACCAAATTAAATGCTCGCACGTGCCTGTCCTATTTAAATAAGCGGTGGGGGGGTACGAGCCAACGCATTGTTAATTCTCAATTCGAAGATTTGGTGGACGTCGCGCAAACCGCTCCAGCTCAGATTGCTCAACCACGTTCACGGCCACCTCAGTCAGCTATCCTCGTCGGTGCTAGGTAGGATCCTAACCATTAAATTTGTCCCTTATACGCGTCAAGTTGCTATTGGGTTGTCATTAGGTTTGAAAACGATAGGCATTGGTTGAATTCGACGGGCAAAATGCCCGTCATAGGCTGGTTTGCACGTCAAATACGGCTTAATTTTCATGTGTGCCATCATACGAAATATAGAAATCTCAAAATGTTTGACCGTCGATCTGCAAGCCGCATACATCGTTGTTCTTCACCGTCGAAGTCACCCAAACCCTGTGAATGTTTAAGCTACGCGAGCCGAAACCCAAAACTATGGCCACCCGAGCCTTTTCGTCAGTCTTTCTCCGACGCCATCACCCTCGCTCGAACTAAAACCTCCCATAGAACACCTCGGCAAGTGCCTTAAATGACAATGGCGTTCGAAGCCCTCGCCGGGTCGTAAATATGAAAAAACGCCTCCTTATTTCGTCACAGAGTCTTTTCAACCCGAACTTCCTCGCCATTAGCCTTTCGAACCGCAGGTAGGACGAAAGTTACCCTTTTCCCCAGAGGTAAACCGAAAGCCGGTTGCTTCCGCAATATGCTTATCCTCTTGGGATCATTCCAAATTCATCCCTTTAAAAGATTCAAATGTTTCAATTTATGTTTCATGTTGAATTAGTGTTTTTTTTGCTTCCTAAATATACATCTTCGTTGTCCTTATCTCATTGACATATTAAAACAATGATGCTCTCTGTTAAAATCTCACAGTATGTTGCTCAAGTTCATGATGACTTGTATATGGGTGCTATCAGGGATAAGTCAAGATGCCGAAAGCCAGTAAGAAGAAGGCTAAGATGAAAAAGAAAAATCCTGCACCACTTAAAAATGAAACTTCACTCCAGGATACTAGGTGCACCACCGGTGTCCCTCCTGAAATCAGATGGGGTGACATCTACAGAATGATCTGGGACCAAGAGATCCCGGATATGTTGCTAGAAGAAGGGTCGATTTATCTCAATATCAGAGCCTCAGGCATAACTAGAGCCGCTACCCGCCCTGAGCTGTTTCCCTGTGCTGAAGTGATCGGATGGATACTCCAACATGCTGATGCTGAAGGAAGAGTGATAAATGACAGCGGGAAAGTGGCCATTGCCTCATTTCAACCCGCATACCTTGCAGCAGCCTACAAATTTCCCCATGTCCAACAATCTCTGACTGATGAATGGCTGAGCCAGATGAATAACGTCGAGATGGCCAAGAAGCTACTAATGGCAGGAAAACATTTGAGAAAGAAAGGAAATGATGAATATGACGTTCAGAATCTAAGACCTCCTTTCAGATTGATCGCCTTGATGCTGTGCAGAATCTTCGGCATGCCCGATGGCACCATGTGAAAGATTCAGTGGGTCCCTATTATCCACTTCATAGCATTTAAGGGAATTGTGTTTGATTGGGCCACTATCATGTCAGATAGTCTGGCCTCGATGATAGGTGCTGCTAGAGAAGGACTAGCCTTGAAGAAGGCTGAATTTTTCATGTCCTCGTATCTGATTGATTGTATTTTGGCCAAGATGGACTTCCCCAAATTGGGCTGCACATGGGATAAGGCCACTACCCCGGTCTATATCGCTTTTAGGATGTTGTGGGCTCAGAATTACAAGCCTAGTTACAAACTCATCTGTGAGGGGTTCATCATGCCCCTGTATGAGAAGATATTCAAGGAGGAGCCCAACTGCCTGTCAGAGAATGCTTTGGAAGTCCTTGAGAATTACGGGGATTTTTACTTTTCGGAGCAAGGCACCTACCTCAGAATGTTTGGAGGGACTAAGCCCCCATATATTTTTCCACAGTATGCCACAGATTATGTGGTCGTTAAGGAGGCTTCCTTTCCCCCTCTGCCTTTCTGCATAGGTGCTTACAAGTTCTCAAGGGTTGCCTCGGCCGATGAATTTGTACAAGAGCTGAAAGCCTTCCACTTCGGTGAGGTAATCTTCCACAGGAATGATAGGAAGGGAAAAGTTGCTGAGCACTGTAAGGAGATTTATGCTCACTTCGAGTACTCTCACTATCCTGATGCCGAGGAAGAGGCATTCAGAGGCATCAGCAACATGACTGAGCTACGGTTCTTTCGCCAAGGCACTGGAGCAAGCTCTAACTCAGCCAAGGTCCAGAAGACCAGCGAGCAGCAGGAGAAAGAAGCTGAGGATTCCCGAGCTCAGGAAGAGCTCAGATTAAGAGAAGAAGCAAGGTTACTCTAGGAAGCTGAGGAAGCCAGATTGCAGCGGGAGGCGGAGGAAGCCAGGTGGAAGCAGGAAGCTGAAACGGAAAGAAAGCAGCAGGAAGCTGAAGTGGCAAGAATGCAACAAGAAGCTGAGGATGCCCAGCAGCAGAAAGAGGCTGAGGATGAAAGGCTACGGGAAGCGGAAGAAGAGCAAAAAGCAGGGGAAGATGCCCAAGCAAGTGGGTCTGGTGTCCAAGACATGGAAATAGACACATCTCAAGCGGGTGGCTCCGGTTCCCAAAATAAAGGCGTAGATCCAGCTCAAGAAGTCCGGACCCCACCTACTAAAGAAGACATAGACATCATAAACCGACCAATTGTCCCGTACACGCCATCGAGAAAACATACGGTGTCCAGGTGGAATGAGTTTGTCTATGACAAGAAAAGGAAAGCAATGGTCCTCAAATCAGAAGAGAGGATCAAAAGTCCCTTTCATGAAGACATCGTTACCCACCGAGAGGTCACTGTAATGAAGAATACAGATCAGGATCCCTTTGCTATGGCATCCGCAGTTGTAGAAACAGCAAAAGCATCACTGGACAATGTGGGTGTGATAGTTAGAGAAAATGTTTTGACAAAGAAAAGAGCTCGTTCGCTACAACAAATTGTGGCTAATGAGCAGGACCAAAGGGATCTGGTAGTAAACAAGTACAATTGCTTGTATGCCGAGCATAAAGAGCTGTCAAGCAAGTATAGCCAGCTGGATGAGGAAAAGGACCAACTAACACTCCAAATGATGATTGTGGAAGTAGAGAATAATGGAGAGGAAGATAAAGCATCCCAGCTAGAAGCAGACAAGCGGGAATTAGCTGAGCAGTTAGAGCAGGCTGAGGGTAGAACAATGGACATGTCTCCCTTCCATGAGCTGTCATGCAACATCCTGAAGCAAGTGTATGACACTCAGGAGCTAATCACTAATGAGGTTTGCAAGCTCAAGGCCATGGTATTCAAGTTAAAAGAAATTAATGCGGAAGCCCATAGGCTCAAAGCTAAGAATACCTGGTTTAAGGCAAATATCATAAGTTAGATGGCATGGAGAGAAGGAAAAGGGGGTTTTCCCACACATCTCCCATTTAAATCTGCGGGCGGTTTTAATGAGGACATAGCCTTGTTGGAGTTTGGCAGGAACTGTGCCGCTAAGCTGATAACCAATGTGCAAAGAACAACGGATAAAATTAACAGTCTGTACCAAAGGCTCCAATGGGTGCATGACAAATGCACATTGAGCTTCCCTCAGACCCTGGAGGACTTTCCGGAAAAGGAGCAACATTTGTCTCAACTAAAGGAAGAACTAGGCATTCAAACGGAGTATGTGAAGAGGATTGATGTCCTGGCTATTGATGACCTCCAACAGTATATTGGATTGTCATCACTCCACAACCATCTGCTGAAAGAAGTGCATCAAGCTGTAGTAGCAGAAGTTCAAAGCATTGGAGCAGAGCTCGGGAAGAATGTGACCTCTCAGAAAATCTTGTTCCCCGCTGCAGCAAACATAGTCATAAGGGACACAGGTATGTGGTATAGCTACATAGCGGAGGAGGAGAAGAAAGCAGGAGCATCAGCAGATCCAGAATCTTCTCTCCCAGCAGCCACTCCAGCAACCACAGTGGGCAGGATTCCCTCTTCCCCAGCAGTGGCAGAAATTCTAGTGAGCTCAATCCCTTCTTCCCAAGTAGAAGCAGCAGCAACCATGGGTTCGAGTGTCTCTTCCTAGGCAGCATCAACAGCAATTAACTTGGGCGATCCTCTCCCAGCTGAAGCTCACGCACAAGAGTGACAGCACGATATTAGGACTTTATTTCTACTATGTTTATTTTGTTAAACTCTTAATTGTATACAGCGTGAGCTAAGGGACAGCTGTCCTTTCTCTTTTGTTAAATATTTTGTAAAAGAAGTAGTCATTTTTTGGTATGTTATAGAAGAGATTCCTGTAAGTGACAGGTGGAAGAGGCTAGGTGGCAGCCCAAAAGGCGATTTTGTAATTATAAATAGGAGCTAGGAAGAATAGAGCAAGACTTTTGGCAGGGAATGAAATTTTTAAAGCCTGTATGAGCTACCTTGTATCGGTTTTTTGAAAACAGAATTTTCTAATAAAAGCCAGGGAGATGGACGTTTTGCATAAGAATGATGGATGGATGTATGTTGGACTATTCTAATGACTTTTGTACTGTAATGTGAGATCATTCCTACTATCTGAATTATTTCTTTGTATTAATGATTTTTGCTCCTTCCTGTGCAAACGATTTTCTCCATTTCATGAACAGTGAATGTGTTTCAGATTAAATCAGGAGCTATCTGCTGATATCTTATTTTGCTGTAGAGTTCTCTTTCAGATTAAATGGCTAACTATTTTTTCTTCAAGATGACTCCTATGGCTTGTTGTTCATGCCTTTCATCGTGTTCCCTGTAGGGATCTTTAGAGTTATTTCAGTTTGTTTATATTTAGCTCTGTTTCTTTATTCTTTCCACGTAGATTAAATAATTTTTTGCTTTTCTGTTTCATGAGCAATAGATGCGTTTTATATTGAATTAGAAGCTATCTTCTAAAGATCCTTTTATCTTGCTGTAGCTCTACCTGTGAGAATCGATGGCTACCTGTCCTTTCTTTATGATACCCGTCGCAGCTCATTGCTCAACCTGTAAATGTGTTCCCTGCAGGGATAGGTAGATTTACTTCAGTTTTCTAGACATAGATCTGTTTTAGTTGCATCTAGATCAAATATAAACTAGGCACTTGCATCTCATTAAAAACATAAAATCCAAAAGAAAGGTGGATCAGGCCATAACCGGTAGCATCGGATTTAAACTCCAAACCCACGGTTGCCGGAACCGCTAACCGGACGGATTCCCTATACCAAACAGGAGATAGTCTGATTGGGACCATCTCTCGGGGAGAATCCCTTTCTGATTGATGCTACGATATCCGAGGCATCAACAGTTTTTGGCGCTAGAAGGAGGGCCTGAAAGTGCATGGCTGATAGAGGAAAATCTCCCACTGCCATAGAAGACACTAAAAACCCGCTTAAAGAAAGCATTTCGAATAGCCCAGATCTTGGATTAATAAATCAAGAACGCCTCATTTCTGACCCTGAGCCTCTAGAATCTTTATACATTGTCCCTTTTACAGAAATAGAAGATTTGAGAAGACATACCAGATCCTACGTTAGGCAGCTAGGTGGTTTAAACGCTGTCAACTTCCTCCCTAAGAAAACTACCCCTAGAAAAGAGCCACAATATACCCGAGATTCGATCCTTGTTCAAAGTTTCGAAGAGCTTGTGAATCTGACTTTGGAAGAAATTTCAGACACTCTTAACAAGGCAGATCTGGAAAACTCAGACAAAATTTCAGACCAAAGTAACCTTGAAGAACTCAATACTCCAAAGAGTACTCCTCAAAATTCACCATACAATTCTCTGCCAGGGTCTCCACATCTAAACATGGTTGTACCTGCTTAGAGAGCAAGGGGAGCGCTGAACCTAGCTGGACCATTCCATAATCTTCCTAAAAACCCGGAAAAGGTCTTGCCTAAGTATGATCCAGGGAAAGCCATTGCGGTGGAAGATCACCTCAAGAGTTTTTACTTAGCTCTGAACCTCTTGAACGTACAACATGAAGACGTAGTCTGCAGGTTGTTTCCATATACATTCGAGCCAAAAGTATCATCCTGGTACTTTAGCCTACAACCCAGCTCAATCTCTAGTTGGGATGAATTCGAAAAGTGTTTCTTAAAGAAATACGGAAACCAAAAGACTGTGGCCACACTTATGAAAGAACTCTTATCCATGAGAATGGAAAAGAAAGAAAAGGTCCAAGACTTCAATCAAAGATTCACAACGCTGTTAAATAACTTCAGTGAAGCTAATAAACCAACGGAGGAATCTCTGATTGAATACTACACTACAGCTCTTGAAGGACCAATAGCAATGTTCGTAAAACGTTCCAAGAAAACTACCTTGATAGAAAACTTTGAGGAAGCTAGAAAGGTAGAAGAAGAAGCTGATAACATGCTAAACATGCCTTAGATGTAGAACCAAAACCAGCAGCTAGCAAAAAACCTTTGCTGCTCACTAGAGGGAAAGAAGAGCCATCTACAGACATGGAAAATGTAGTCAAGATGATGCAAAAATTATATAACAAAATCGTAGATCTCGAGAAAGACAAGGCTGCTAGCACATCTAGGAAACCTTTCAAGCCATTTTATAAAAGAAGGGAGGACGGTGACCAAACTCATCCACCAATGAATACTGCCCCTGTCTTAAACTTAAATGAAATCGGAATGGAAAATTTCTGCACTTTTCATCAAGAACCACATTCGGAAAAGAGTTTCCCGCAATGGATTAACTCCATCAGCTTAGTCATGAATCAAATGCTAGATTCACAGATCCCAGACCAGGATGATCCTCCAGAAGAGTCGAGCCCTGAGTTAGAGGAACCGACCCCGGACACTACTATGGTGTTGTGGGATTGGGTACCTGTTAAGTCATGAATTTGTTTCCTTTAATTTTATATTTTGATTGTGATTTTATCTTTAGTTTGCTCATATGCTTAAATTTTCTCATTTGCTCACTTTAAGAATTTTTGGTTTTAATTGAAATTTGGATTTTTTGATTAGATTTGTTTTATTAAGTTTGTTTTCATTAGCTCTTGAAGGGTGTTAAAGGTCATATTATTGAATAATGGACTCACAAATCATATTAAAAGCAGACCCATCATTCAAACATCACGTAAACTTCATTCAAAATGGAAAAAAGTTGTAAAACAGGGCCAAAACAGCATTAAAATTATTCTTGTAGCACTGGAGCCAAAAATTAACAAAGGCGCGCTACAAGAAAATCGTTTTTTGCCAGAATGGTCATTTTTCAGTCCGATTTTTTGGGGATTTCACTGGGGAAGTGTTAAATAAATCATTGGTCATGTTTGATATGTGCTTTGCCAAGATTTGTTTTATGTAAATAGGCGTCAGTCTCATGAGAGGGAGATTCCGGCAACTGTCTGGCAACTGTATGCCGATTTATGGCAAAATCGTGATAGACCGTGCAATGGGGCCTGATTTCCGGCAGGAGATTCTAAATCTGAAGGTTATGAAGTTGGTGAACACTGAGGTGGAGACATCTGCCAAAAATCCAGAGATTGCCGTTACAGAAGTAGTTGGTGCACTAAAGGCTGGAACAGAACCAGCGCAGGAGGCAGCTCTTGATGCATTATGCTTGTTAAAGAATTTGTGGCCATCTATTCCTGCTGAATCCGACAAAGAACAAGCCATGGTTGCAGTGGAAGCTATTCCTGTATTACAGCTATTAATACGTACTGGTCCACCTCATTTCCAGGAAAACGCTGACAGTTTGTTAAAATGTTTACCTGGAAGCTTGACAGTAACAATAAAACGTGGCAATAACTTGAAGCAGTCTATGGGAAGCACCAATGCATTCTGTAAATTGACATTTGGTAATGGTCCTCCAAGGCTAACAAAAGTAGTAAGTCGCAACACATCTCCAGAATGGAAACAGGGTTTTGCATGGGCCTTTGACATGCCTCCTAAGGGTCAGAAACTGCACATTTCTTGCAAGAGCAAGAACACCTTTGGAAAGGGTTCTTTGGGGAAAGTTACCATTCAGATTGACAAAGTGGTAATGCTTGGAATAATTAGTGGCCAGTATACTCTTGTTCCTGATGCTAACCGAGATGGTACTTCTCGAACATTTGAAACAGAATTTCAATGGTCTAATAGGTGATTGTAATAGCATGCCATAGCAGGGAGGATGACATATCCAGTTCTGAGGAATGACTGGCAGTGCTTTGTGTTCTTGGACATTATTGGTATTGAACGAGTTCAGTTTTGTCTAGCAGTAGCAATGCTATTTTTGAGATGATAATGTTTTAAGGTTGCAGTATCATCCCATCTTATTAATATCCTTGCATGAAGATGCCATGAGTGATAAATTCAAGGGAATTATTTCTGTACAAAGTCTTTGGAATGATCTGTGCTCGGCAAAGCAAGCCATTGTTAGTCTCAAATCTCATGAAGGAATTTACTATTTCAATTTTAAACAGGCATATTCTTAGATCTGTTTTCCCCCATTTATGCGGGTGTCCAGGCTATTTAACAGCTTATATGGTGATTTCTTACAAAGAAACCTTGTTAAAGACCAGCACTAGTAAGGAGGGACAGGCCTAATTCTATTTTAGGATTCAAAGAACAGGATTTCAATTGAGAAGAACAGCTATATATTAAAAGGTTTGCCATAGTTTAATGCCATTGGCTGTGGAGACTACAGCACTAAATCACAGGTAGAAATGAAGACATGTTTATAGAAAGCTCCTTAAAAAATTGCATAAGAGGCTTCAAGCACAATAGGAATTGGTGTTTCCTTGTCCAACAATAATAAGAATAAAAATCTGTTATTTTATAATAATGCCCAGTTTCCATCATCATGTACTGACAATATTCATATACAAAGGCAAGCATTTAAGAAGGGAACATCTTCCACCAACATGGACCGAGATTCAAGTTCATTGGCCTGCATTGCATGTGGATTTTTGGGCTTTGCGAGCATGGTTGTAGTACAACCTTGTCAGGAAGCAGCTAGGAAACTCTTGCTTTCTTACAGTAAACTTGACCAGAAATATTTGGAGACTTTTGGCATAGGGAGTGTCAGCTATGATGTTGCTTGTGGTGGAATTACAGCTACATAATCACAATCACCAATTTTAGATGAAAATATGGTGCTTCAGTAATGCCTCAAGTTTCATCTCTAGATCTTCTGGCAGTAATTTATAGCAGCATCTAGTTGACAGTGAAATGCAAAGATTATTGAGAATTCTGCTTTGTTCTTCCTGTTTTGGGTTACTGAAGTCAAATGCAGACCACGAGCTGATGGAAAGGAAATTTTGAAAACAAAAAAAGGTTTTTGTTCATAAGATACCCATCTACAAAAACCTCTCTCATTTTTACAACAGCTTTCAAGGTTTGAAAGATTTAGTTTAATCTTTGCGGCCTATTTTTCAGGGATTTTAAAAATTTAATATTTTCCTGTTTTAGTGTTCAATTTGCGGGGCAGATTCTAATTGATTGGAGATGAATTTTTAGAAACCAAGAGAGGTTTTTTTCCATCACGGACCCATTAACAAAAACCTCTCTCAGTGTTTATACAGGTGTCACCAATTGAGAGATATGGAAGCTTCTTTGACACCTATTTTCCAGAAATTCGCCATATTTGCCAGGAATCCGATTTGCTATTTTTAGTCAATTAGTTGAGTTAGTTAGTTAATGTAACTGCTGGGTAGTTTCAATTTCGACCTAATGAAGGGGAGATGGAACTACTTCTTTGGAATTATAAAAAAGGGACAAAGGGACTGAAGAAAGGTTCTAATTTTTGGGAGCATCAGGAGGTCTGCTAGCTGCTTGTACTTTCAGACTTATTCAGAGATAGGTACTGTAACTCTTATATGCATTTACTGATGAAATTATGAATATATGACTCTTTCCCCTTCATTTGGTCTGTGTTGGCTTCATGTTTGAACTTGTTTAGTTTCATGAATGACAAATTCATTGCTGGTTAATGTGTATTTTCTAGTAGTGCTTGTCCTTTATGTGTGAACTTCAGTACAGTCTTTTGTTGGATTTTTGTGATATATATGCATCTTTATCAGTATATGTGTATGATTTAGTTGTTGCTTATCTGCTGAATGTATTCCCTACATGTTCTTGAAGTTTATGACCAAAAAACACATAAAACAAAACCCTAAACTCTAGTTTGAATTGAGTTTTACTCTTGAGACTGTGTTGGCTTGTTACCCTAGCCTTAGTAACAATTTCTGGCACAAACAGTACCTATGACTGAATTAGTAGGAGAAGATAGCTCTCCCTCTACCATAAATGTTGCTACTCGCAGCAAAGGTCCTATTTCTGATCCCGTGCCAAGTACAGCTCCTCATAAGCCCAAAGTCTCAAAAGAACTGCCTAGGAGGCATATAATGATTATCCCACCGCAGCCCAAAGTTAGCCAAACAGTAACCAAACAGCCAAACGCTGACACGATAGTTCAACCACCTAAGGTCACAACGAACAAAACAGATCAACAAGCTCGAATTGGGAACGAATCTGACATAGGATACGATATTATTGAAGATATCAAGAAAGTCAAAGCGAATGTGTCAATATTTGACATGTGTAGCTTGCCCCATCAATGAGATAAATTGCTGCATGTTCTACAACCTCAAACAAGCACTTCATTAACAGATTCTCAAAACAGTCCCGAAATTAATGAAGCTAGCATCGGTGGGAAGTCTAAATCTCAAACTTTGCCATTCCTTTTGACTTTTGAAATTTTTAACCATAATGTTCACAACTGTTTGGTAGATTCTGGAGCATCCTCAAACGTTATGCCACTGTCAATTTGTAAGAAAATTAACGGGCAGCCTATGCCATCCCCAGCTCAAATTATCCAATTAGATAGGACTGCTGTCAAGGTTATTGGGGAGATGAAAGATGTTCTAATTAGACTATCAGCTGACCCTAGAGTCTGTCAATTCATTGACATAATGGTGGTCGATATTCCTGAAGCCTATGGGCTGATTTTAAGTAGGGATTGGTCTACCAAGCTAAGTGGCTACTTTGCTACTGATTGGTCCCACCTATGGCTGCCTTATCAGAACAGACAGAATCAGATTAAAGTTCTTAGGGATTCTCATATGAAACAAAACGTAACTCAATTAGAAGAAAAGAATGAGGCCGTAGCCTTCTCATCCTCGGTTCTGGGGAATTATTTCTTAGAAATGGATCCGGGTAATTATCAATCTGAAACCATTAGCCATGAATCAGATAAACAGTCCGATCTCCTTCATTTCTCTCGGATTGATGATGTTGATTGTAACATAGTCAATTTAGTTACTGACATGGATCACAAAGAAACTAACTTAGTTGAATCTAAAGATACCTTTTGGACATTATACTTTGATGGTTCTCAAACTCTGGAAGGATCTGGAGTCAGTTGTGTTCTAATGGATCCAAAAAGAAACAAGTATTTTTTGTCTTGTAGATTAGAGTTCGATTGTACCAATAACACCGCTGAATATGAAGCTTTGGTACATGGATTAAAGAAGGCCATTGGTTTTAATGTTAAGTACCTGAACGTCTTTGGTGACTCCGAGATAGTTGTAAGACAGGTAAGGGACACCATTCATTGTCTCTCGCCTCACTTGAAGGGTTATCAGGCTGAGGTATGAGATTTAATTATGCATTTTGACTCTTTCAATATAAAATCAATTCCTAGATTGCAAAATTCTGCTGCTGATTTATTAGCCACATCTGCTTCTAGATTGGTGCCATCAAATAATAAATGCTCAATTGAATTGATTTTCAGGCCTTCCGTTCCTGATAACATCACAAACTTCAGAGTCTTCGATGATGATGAACAAATTATCAGCTTTCTAACAAGTGAAGATAGCTTTCAAGGAGCTGCAATAGATGAGGAAGAACATGATGCTGATTTAATGAAGAAGGATGAGGAGAATGGAAATTTCATGCCCAAAGGGGTAAGGTCCCTCGAAATGTTGTTCGATCTTCAAAATAAGTTCAAAAGGCCAGCTAATACCAAAACTAACAGCTCATCAATGCAACATGAGTTAGTTAATTTGGGTACCGAGGCAGAACCAAAATTTGTCAACCTTGGCAAATGTTGTTCACCAGGAGAAAGAGATAGGTTCATCAAATTGTTTAAGCAATACAAAGATTTTTTTGCATGGACCTATGAAGATCTGAAAACGTATGACGTCCACATCATTCAACATGTTATACCAATGAAAGCGGGTGTCAAGCCATTTTAGCAGCAGTTAAGAAGGATGCATCCTACTCTAGAACCGCTGATCCAAAAGGAATTAAAGAAGCTCCTGGACACTAAGATAATTTTCAAAGTTCGACATTCTGAGTGGGTTGCAAACTTGGTTCCCATAAGAAAGAAGTCAGGAGAGATAAGGCTATGTGTAGATTTCAGAAATTTAAACAAAGCTTTGGATAAAGACAACTACCCCGTACCTTCAATGGAAAAAATCCTACAAATGGTGTCAGGATCCGAATTGTTTTCTCTCCTTGATGGTTTCTCTAGCTACAATCAAGTGTTAGTAGCCAAAGAAGATAGCCTTAAGACTACTTTCAGAACTAAGTGGGGAACTTTCGCCTACAGGAGGATGCCATTTGGTCTGATAAATGCAGGAGCTACATTCCAAAGGGTGATGGATATCCCCTTCCGAGGATTGGGTGGGCAATGTGTTGTTGTTTAGTTGGATGATGTGACGGTCTTTTCGAAGAGAAAGGAAGATCATGTCGTGCATCTAAATCATATTTTTGATCGCTGCCGGAGATATGGCATTTCCTTGAATCCCAAGAAGAGCGTATTTGCTGTTCCCGAAGGTAAGCTCTTGGGTCATATCATCTCCAAAGGGGGAGTGTCAATTGATCAAGAAAGAGTCCAAACTATTAATAAGATTCCAATGCCTCACAACAAGAAATCTATGCAGTCTTTTATGGGCACCATCAAGTTTGTCCGTAGGTTTGTTCCGGATTTCGTGCAGATTGTTAAGCCATTGCAACAGATGGTTAAACAAAGCATGCAATTCAAGTGGACAGATTTGGAGAAGGACGCATTTAGAGATATCAAGGTAGCCATAGCTAAGGCTCCTTCCTTGAGGAGCCCAGATTTTGATAAAGATTTCATCTTGTATACTTTTGCTTCGGATGACTCCCTCGCAGCTGTACTCACGCAAAAGGTGGAGTTGGGGGATGAATACCCAATTTTGTTTATGAGCACTGGTATGCAGGGAGCTGAGCTGAATTATCCCGTGGTTGACAAGCATGCATATGCAATCTTCAAAGCAATCAAGCAATTTAGGCCATACATTCTGAAAAATAGAACTAAGGTCATAGTTCCCCACCCAGCTGTTAGATCCCTTTTCGTTCAAAAGGAATTGGGAGAAAGGAGAGGGAATTGGGTCACAGCTCTTCAGGAATATGATTTGGAATTTAAACCAGCCACGATCATCAAAGGACAAGGCCTATGCAAGTTACTTGTGGGAAACTCAACTGATGAAGAACAACTTTGGAAAAATGAAGATGAGCTCAATTCGGTTGAAGTGTGTCATATCTTCACAGCTCCCCAGTCATGGTATAGAGATCTGGTACACTATTTACAACAGGGATATCTACCTGAGCACTAGAACTCTAAGAAAAGAAGGGCACTCCGCTTGAAATCAGCACCTTATCAAATCATTGATGGGATTCTTTTCAGGAAGAATTATGATGGAGTTCTCCTTAGATGTTTGGAAAAGGAAGATGCAAACAAAGTTGTCAAAGAATTACATGATGGCCCCACAGGAGGACATTATTCAGGTGAGACAACAACACACAAGATACTGAGAGCTGGTTATTATTGGCCTACTCTGTTCCGAGATGCCCACACGTATGCATGAAACTGTGATGTGTGTCAAAGAAGTGTTGGAAAGTTACCTAAGGCAGCAAGGCCATTGCAGCCGGTCATCATCTCTGAGCCCTTTGAGCAGTGGGGTATAGATGTTATCGGAGAAATAAATCCAAATTCTTCGTTGCAACATCGATACATCCTGACGGCTACCGACTACTTCACTAGGTGGACGGAGGCCATCCCGTTGCGCAAAATCAATGAAGATGCGGTCATCAGCTTCTTAAAGGAGAACATCATAACCAGGTTTGGGGTTCCAATTTCCCTTGTTTTTGATAATGCTACTTATTTTTCGTCTTGCAAGATAAATGAATTTGTTTATGAATGGGGAATTAAGTTGCATTATTCAGCCAATTATTATCCTCAGGGGAACGGATTAGCTGAATCCTCAAACAAGAATTTGATTCGAATTCTTAAGAAGACTGTGATAGAAAACCAGAGAAGTTGGCATATAGCTCTCCCAAACGCCTTATGGGCAGATAGGGTGACCCCAAAGAACGCTTTAGGTGTTTCCCCTTTCACTCTTGTATATGGCAAGGAAGCCATCCTTCCCCCAAACACCTTACTCCCATCCTTACAATTATCCCAAGCCTCCCGGGGTTTTGGTAGCCAAGCCTTACAATCTAGGATCAATAACCTGCTTCAACTTGAAGAAGCCCGACAAAAGGCTAAAGACCGATTTCATCAACATCAAGACATAGTTAAAAGATGGTTTGATAAGAGAAAGTCTGGCAAGAGAAGCTTTGAAGTTGGGGACTTAGTCCTGAAATGGGTTCATAATCACGAAGGCAAAGGAATGCATACGAAATTCCAACATCTATGGGTAGGTCCGTACCAAATTTACGCAAAATTAGGCCCATCTACTTATAAATTGACAAATCTCGAGGGAGAGGAAGTAACCCTTCCTCTCAACAGCCTCGCTCTGAAGCAATACTTCACATAGTCTCGCTGAGACTTTCTGTACATAAATAAAAGTTTCTTTTATTTTGCTTTAGCCTTTGTTTCCTTGGTTTTTGGCCATTTTTTTTCTTTCATTGTTATTTGAACTTTTGCGACAAGTTTTGTTTTCTGAAACCCCTTTGGTTGAGTTCCCCGCTGAGGATAGATTTTCTTCGAAGAAATATCGCAACCCATAAGTCTGAAACTGTGCTCGAATAAATCCTGTCTGTGTGCTCTCGCTGAAATGTTCATAAGGAAGGAAGCCTACTCTGCTGGTCACACTAATCCTGTTTAAATGGCAGAGACCTAGGACCATCTTCACTACTATCATTGGGCTCCACCCACTCTCACACTATAAAGGCATCTCAAGAAGGTTATCAAAATTGGACCCATGGAAAGTAGCACACCTCGAGGACATAGGGTATTGAAATGACTCCATGCTGCAAATTTAACAGCCAAAATGGCTAGTACCCAAGAGTCTGTTTTCCAGAGATTCTCGCCTCAATTAAAGCATCGCTGAGACAAAAGAAAAAGACATGTAAAATCAAGAAGGTTGTCCAAAAGGCCCAGCCCAAAATGGGCTCCTCTCCGTCCGTGAAGTTTGATCAAATCAATAAAATTTCTAACTCACACAAAAGGACATTATGGATTGAGGAGCCTAAATCAAAGATTGTGTCCAAAGAAAATATCTCTGGAAGGCTCAAACAGCTAAGTTGTCCAAAGTACAAACATCCAAAAGGATGCAAGCAGCATGGGAATGAGGAACAAGAGCAATAATGTCCATGAGGAAGTGTTGCGAATCCTGTGGAGTCCGGCAGTAGTGACCATCTGAAAGATGACCCTCCTAAAATGAATCTCATATATTGGCCCTTTGAGAGTGGTGAAGATGTCTTGGGAAAATCTCCCCTTTCCCCCAATGGCTAGCAGGTAAAGTGCCTCCTTCCCCTCACATGAATTTAAAATGCTCAGCTGAGTAGTGCACCTAAGATGGATGTCTTCGATGAGGTTTCGGACCATGAAGAGGAATTTTTCAGAGATCTGTGTTCGCCAGCGACTCGCCATTGTTGTTGCAGCAACCCCCCGCCCCCCCAACGTTTTGTACATATTGGGGCTCCTCCTTTAATTTTTTTTAGAAAGGATGCCTAAGGGTCATTCCCAGCTTTTATCTTTGTTTTTAAACAGAAAAAATCTTGCCATGAGAAACTCCAAATCTGCCAGAAGATTTTGTTTCTCAAACAGAAAATCTTTCATGAAGTCTTCCTCGAAATCGCGGAACGATCTACTAAAACCCCACAGTGGCGGAAGCCTTTCACTTAAACTCCCGCAAAAGGACTTAGAAACTTTCGTTGAATAAACCACGGAAGCTCTCGGGCTATCCTTCCAAAATGGCGGAAGCCAATCACATAAATCGCTCGGAAAAGGCCTTCGAAATAATTATGGGAAACTTTGAGGAGAGTTTCGGGCTCCTCTCCCGAAACAGCGGAAACCACCCATCTAAGCTTTCCGAAATGAGACTTAGGAAACTTTTTGATTTTTGTTTTGCGGAACAACTCAAGTTTTCCTCCCGAAACGATTGTTACAAGATTGCGGAAGCTATTGAAGAATTGCTTCCGA
The DNA here is from genome assembly GCA_027924585.1 of Larix kaempferi. NCBI lineage: Eukaryota > Viridiplantae > Streptophyta > Pinopsida > Pinales > Pinaceae > Larix > Larix kaempferi. Next base: position 1,780,014 of record BSBM01001286.1, read on the forward strand.
AACAGCGACACCATTCAACTTTCTCCCTGAAATAGCGGAAGCGTTCGTCATAAGTTTTTGGAAAAGGGAGTTAGGTTTCACTTTGCGGAACACGCCAAGAGAACTCTGCGGAATCATTCGGCATTGTCTCCCGAAATGGCGGAAACTTTCGCCGTGTCTTCCCGCAGTGGCGGAAGCCGCTTGTTTAAACCTCACGAAAAGAACTCAGAAACTTTTCCAAAAGATCGCGGAAGAATTCGAAGAAGCCGCCCGAAATGTGCGGGAGCCATCCGTCTACCTTCCTCGGGGCCGCTGAGCGTCTAAGTTTTGAAAATTCGTGAAGTCTCGAAAGTCGCGGAAGGCATTCACCAAAGCCTTCCGCAACCGCAGAAACCTTCGCGGAACCATCCTGAAACATCACCGAAACAAACTTTGCGGAACCTTTGATTTTTTCTTCCCGAAACAGCGGAGGTTGAGGGCATAAGCTTCCCGAAGTTCTCTCGAGGCCCAGCCAATACTTTGAAACTTTTAAAGTCTCCGGAAGCCTTGTGCAGAAACATTTACCGACACCTTCCGAAGCGCTGGAGCTTTTTTCTCTCCGCTACCGCGGGAGCCCTTTTTCAAAGTTTTACGCGCACGATCATTTGTTGCGGAAGAGGTTCACCTTTCTCGCCCGGCACAGCGGAAGCTTCCGCACTATCTTCGCACAAGACTTGAGCTTTGCGGAACGTTTGGTTTTCCATTTCGCATCGCAGAAGCCTTCCACGGGAGCCATTCGTCATTGTCTCCCGAAACGGTGGAAGCGTTCGTCGTGTCTTCCCGCAGAAGCGAAAGGAATTCGCAAATTCATCCTGCAGGAGGCGGTCTCACGCAAACCGAGATGGCTTGATTTGACGCCGACGTATCGGTATTTAAACCACGGCTAATTGCGCCACCCACCAAATTAAATGCTTGCATGTGCCTATTCTATTTAAATAAGCGGTGGGGGGGTACGAGCCAACGCATTGTTAATTCTCGATTCGAAGATTTGTTGGACGTCGCGCAAACCGCTCCAGCTCAGATTGCTCAACCACGTTCACGGCCACCTCAGTCAGCTATCCTCGTCGGTGCCAAGTAGGATCTTAACCATTAAATCTGTCCCTTATATGCGTCAAGTTGCTATTGGGTTGTCATTAGGTTTGAAAACGATAGGCATTGGTTGAATTCGACGGGCAAAATGCCCGTCATAGGCTGGTTTGCACGTCAAATATGGCTTAATTTTCATGTGTGCCATCATACGAAATATAGAAATCTCAGAACGTTCGACCACCGATCTGCAAGCCGCATACGTCATTGTTCTTCACCGTCGAAGTCACCCAAACCCCGTGAATGTTTAAGCTACGCGAGCCGAAACCCGAAACTATTGCCACCCGAGCCTTTTCGTCAGTCTTTCTTCGACGCCATCACCCTCGCTCGAACTAAAACCTCCCATAGAGAACCTTGGCAAGTGCCTTAAATGACAATGGCGTTCGAAGCCCTCGCCGGGTCGTAAATATGAAAAAACGCCTCCTTATTTCGTCACAGAGTCTTTTTGACCCGAACTTCCCCGCCATTAGCCTTTCGAACCGCAGCTAGGACGAAAGTTACCCTTTTCCCCAGAGCTAAACCGAAAGCCGGTTGCTTCCGCAATACGCTTATCCTCTCGGGAGCATTCCAAATTCATCCCTTTAAAAGATTCAAATGTTTCAATTTATGTTTCATGTTGAATTAGTGTTTTTTTTGCTTCCTAAATATACAGCTTCGTTGTCCTTATCTCATTGACATATTAAAACAATGATGCTCTCTGTGAAAATCTCACAGTATGTTGCTCAAGTTCATGATGACTTGTATATGGGTGCTATCAAGGATAAGTCAAGATGCCGAAAGCCGGTAAGAAGAAGGCTAAGATGAAAAAGAAAAATCCTGCACCACTTAAAAATGAAACTTCACTCCAGGATACTAGGTGCACCACCGGTGTCCCTCCTGAAATCAGATGGGGTGACATCTACAGAATGATCCGGGACCAAGAGATCCCGGATATGTTGTTAGAAGAAGGGCCGATTTATCTCAATATCAAAGCCTCAGGCATAACTAGAGCCGCTACCCGCCCTGAGCTGTTCCCCTGTGCTGAAGTGATTGGATGGATACTCCAACATGCCGATGCTGAAGGAAGAGTGATAAATGACAGCGGGAAAGTGGCCATTGCCTCATTTCAACCCACATACCTTGCAGCAGCCTACAAATTTCCCCATGTCCAACAATCTCTGACTGATGAATGGCTGAGCCAGATGAATAACGTCGAGATGGCCAAGAAGCTACTAATGGCAGGCAAGCATTTGAGAAAGAAAGGAAATGATGAATATGACGTACAGAATCTAAGACCTCCTTTCAGATTGATCGCCTTGATGCTGTGCATAATCTTCGGCATGCCCGATGGCACCGTGTATAAGATTCAGTGGGTCCCTATTATCCACTTCATAGCATTTAAGGGAACTGTGTTTGACTGGGACACTATCCTGTCAGATAATCTAGCCTCGATGATAGGTGCTGCTAGAGAAGGACTAGCCTTGAAGAAGGCTGAATTTTTCATGTCCTCGTATCTGATTGATTGTATTTTGGCCAAGATGGACTTCCCCAAATTGGGCTGCACATGGGATAAGGCCACTACCCTAGTCTATATCGCTTTCAGGACGTTGTGGGCTCAGAATTACAAGCCTAGTTACAAACTCATCTGTGAGGGGTTCATCATGCCCCTGTATGAGAAGATATTCAAGGAGGAGCCCAACTGCCTGTCAGAGAATGCTTTGGAAGTGCTTGAGAATTATGGGGATTTTTACTTTTCGGAGCAAGGCACCTACCTCAGAATGTTTGGAGGGACTAAGCCCCCATACATTTTGCTGCAGTATGCCACAAATTATGTGGTCCTCAAGGAGGCTTCCTTTCCCCCTCTGCCTTTCTGCATAGGTGCTTACAAGTTCTCAGGGGTTGCCTCGGCCGATGAATTTGTACAAGAGATGAAACCCTTCCACTTCGGTGAGGTAATCTTCCACAGGAATGACAGGAAGGGAAAAGTTGCTGAGAACTGTAAGGAGATTTATGCTCACTTCGAGTACTCTCACTATCCTGATGCCGAGGAAGAGGCATTCAGAGGCATCAGCAACATGACTGAGCTACGGGTTTGTCGCCAAGGCACTGGAGCAAGCTCTAGCTCAGCCAAGGTCCAGAAGACCAGCCAGCAGCAGGAGAAAGAAGCTAAGGATGCCCAAGCTCAGGAAGAGCTCAGATTAAGAGAAGAAGCAAGGTTACTCCAGGAAGCTGAGGAAGCCAGATTGCAGCGAGAGGCGGAGGAAGCCAGGTGGAAGCGGAAGCTGAAACGGCAAGAAAGCAGCAGGAAGCTGAAGTGGCAAGAATGCAACAAGAAGCTAAGGATGCCCAGCAGCAGAAAGAGGCTGAGGATGAAAGGCTACGGGAAGCGGAAGAAGAGTGAAAAGCAGGGGAAGATGCCCAAGCAAGTGGGTCCGGTGTCCAAGACATGGAAATAGACACATCTCAAGCGGGTGGCTCCGGTTCCCAAAATAAAGGCGTAGATCCAGCTCAAGAAGTCTGGACCCCACCTACTGAAGAAGACATAGACATCATAAACTGACCAATTGTCCCGTACACGCCATCGGGAAAACATACAGTGTACAGGTGGAATGAGTTTGTCTATGACAAGAAAAGGAAAGCAATGGTCCTCAAATCAGAAGAGAGGATCAAAATTCCCTTTCATGAAGACATAGTTACCCACCGAGAGGTCACTGTAATGAAGAATACAGATCAGGATCCCTTTGATATGGCATCCGCAGTTGTAGAAACAACAAAAGCATCACTGGACAATGTGGGTGTGATAGTTAGAGAAAATGTTTTGACAAAGAAAAGAGCTCGTTCGCTACAACAAACTGTGGCTAATGAGAAGGCCCAAAGGGATCTGGTAGTAAACAAGTACAATTGCTTGTACGCCGAGCATAAAGAGCTGTCAAGCAAGTATAGCCAGCTGGAGGAGGAAAAGGACCAGCTAACACTCCAAATGATGATTGTGGAAGCAGAGAAGAATGGAGCGGAAGATAAAGCATCCCATCTAGAAGCGGACAAGTGGGCATTAGTTGAGTAGTTAGAGCAGGATGAGGGTAGAACAATGGACATGTCTCCCTTCCATGAGCTGTCATGCAACATCCTGAAGCAAGTGTATGACACTCAGGAGCTAATCACTAATGAGGTTTGCAAGCTCAAGGCCATGGTAGTCAGGTTAAAAGAAATTAATGCGGAGGCCCATAGTCTCAAAGCGAAGAATACCCGAGTTAAGGAAAATATCATAAGTCAGATGGCATGGAGAGAAGGAAAAGGGGGTTTTCCCACACATCTCCCATTTAAATCTGCGGACGGTTTTAATGAGGACATAGCCTTGTTGGAGTTTGGCAGGAACTATGCCACTAAGCTGATAACTGGTGTGCAAAGAACAACGGATAAAATTAACAGTCTGTACCAAAGGCTCCAAGGGGTGCATGACAAATGCACATTGAGCTTCCCTCAGACCCTGGAGGACTTTCTGGAAAAGGAGCAACGTTTGTCTCAACTAAAGTAAGAACTAGGCGTTCAAACGGAGTATGTGAAGAGGATTGATTTCCTGGCTATTGATGACCTCCAACAGTATATTGGATTGTCATCACTCCACAACCATCTGCTGAAAGAAGTGCATCAAGCTGCAGTAGCAGAAGTTCAAAGCATTGGAGCAGAGCTCGGGAAGAATGTGACCTCTCAGAAAATCTTGTTCCCCACTGCAGCAAACATAGTCATAAGGGACACAAGTATGTGGTATAGCTACATAGCGGAGGAGGAGAAGAAAGCTACAGCAGTAGCAAGAGCATCAGCAGATCCAGAATCTTCTCTCCCAGCAGCCACTCCAGCAACCACAGTGGGCTCGCTTCCCTCTTCCCCAGTAGTGGCAGAAATTCCAGTGAGCTCAATCCCTTCTTCCCAAGTAGAAGCAGCAGCAACCATGGGTTCGAGTGTCTCTTCCCACGCAGCATCAGCAGCAATTAACTTGGGTGATCCTCTCCCAGCTGAAGCTCATGCACAAGAGTGACAGCACGATATTAGGACTTTATTTCTGCTATGTTTATTTTGTTAAACTCTCAATTGTATACAGCGTGAGCTAAGAGACAACTGTCCTTTCTCTTTTGTTAAATATTTTGTAAAAGAAGTAGTCATTTTTTGGTCTGTTATAGAAGAGATTCCTGTAAGTGACAGGTGGAAGAGGCTAGGTGGCAGCCCAAAGGGTGATTTTGTAATTATAAATAGGAGCTAGGAAGAATAGAGCAAGACTTTTGGCAGGGAATGAAATTTTGAAAGCTTGTACGAGCTACCTTGTATCGGTTCTTTGAAAACATAATTTTCTAATAAAAGCCAGGGAGATGGACGTTTTGCATAAGAATGATGGATGGATGTATGTTGGACTATTCTAATGACTTCCGTACTGTAATGTGAGATCATTCCTACTATCTGAATTATTTCTTTGTATTAATGATTTTTGCTCCTTCCTGTGCAAATAAATTTTCTCCATTTCATGAACAGTGAATGTGTTTCAGATTAAATCAGGAGCTATCTGCTGATATCTTATTTTGCTGTAGAGTTCTCTTTCAGATTAAATGGCTAACTATTTTTTCTTCAAGATGACTCCTATGGCTCGTTGTTCATGCCTTTCATCATGCTCCCTGTAGGGATCTTTAGAGTTATTTCAGTTTGTTTATATTTAGCTCTGTTTCTTTATTCTTTCCACGTAGATTAAATAATTTTTTGCTTTTCTGTTTCATGAGCAATAGATGCGTTTTATATTGAATTAGAAGCTATCTTCTAAAGATCCTTTTATCTTGCTGTAGCTCTACCTGTGAGAATCGATGGCTACCTGTCCTTTCTTTATGATACCCGTCACAGCTCATTGCTCAACCTGTAAATGTGTTCCCTGCAGGGATAGGTAGATTTACTTCAGTTTTCTAGACATAGATCTGTTTTAGCTGCATCTAGATCAAATATAAACTAGGCACTTGCATATCATTAAAAACATAAAATCCAAAAGAAAGGTGGATCGGGCCATAACCGGTAGCATCGGATTTAAACTCCAAAACCACGGTTGCCGGAACCGCTAACCGGACGGATTCCCTATACCAAACGGGAGATAGTCTGATTGGGACCATCTCTCGGGGAGAATCCCTTTCTGATTGATGCTACGATATCCAAGGCATCAACACACATACAAAAGTAGTATCACTGGATTGCCTTCCTCAACCTTGTAGTAAAGGTTGGAATCCGCTTTACTCTTGGTAAAGCCCAAACTGGATAGAAAGCTGTCTACCATACCAAGTTCTGCACATATATGACTCCTTGTCATGTGTCTCTGAACCAAGTGGCTTCTCCACATACACTTTTTCTTCAACTACACTATTCAAGAAGGCTGTCTTGAAATCCATCTTGTGTATCTTCCACCTCATCACTGCAACTAGAGCAAGTACACATCGAATGGAAGTGTATCTTGCTACAGGAGCAAAAGTCTCTACGCTACCACCTGTAGCATGCTTGATCTTGTAGATCCTCTTGGAAGTCACTACAGACTACCCTTTGGGACTGCATCCCAAATGTCTTCATGATCAACTGATGCTCCTCGATCATGGCATTCTTCCCAGATCCTAGGAACTTCAATATCTTCAATATTTTCAACAGATAACTTTGTTGTTGAACAAATGTTGTAGTCCTTCTTTTGTAGGTGATGGTATACAATCTTTCCTACACAACAAGTTAAATTGCATGATTAGAAAACATCTCATAGTTTTCATAACAAATTCTTACACATAAAGAAATATGTCATACAGTCATGCAATTATCTTTAGCCAATGCTTCAATACAACATTTATCCATATCCCATAACTTTCTAGATGCCTTCCAATCTCTACCAGAACATTGTTAAGAGTGTGCACAACTCCCAACATGTCAGCAAAGAGGTTTCATTCAAGATAAGTAGAAATGGAATGTTGTACAGTGCCATAGGCCACTTACCCATGTATATTAGTAGTATACTGTTCAAGTATGCATAATACACAACCTAATTGTAGGAACATTAGTATATACATTATTGAATAACATTATTTAAACAAACAACTATGTAAGAAATGACAATTCAAATACTTCTCTTTGTTTGATTGTTGGGTTGATTCCCTCTCAGTATTTGCTTCTTTTCTGCAACTCCATTCTGATGTGGATTGTGAGAAGTGGTCAACTCCCTCTGAATATCTGCATCCTTGTAGAAACTACTGGAGTGTGCTCCCTCTTGATCTTTGCTTCCTAGATTACCTGTCCTTGACCAACATGGTTTAGTTACTTTTCCCTCCTTTTTTCTTTTTTGAATAAAAATAAATATTTTAATTCCCTTTTTAATATTTTTGGGAATTTGGACCCTTTTTGAGGGTTTTTTATGCTTTTCAGGAAAAATAATCTTTTTTAATGGAAAAAGGGGTGTACTAAGGTCTTTTGGTGACCTTTTGTTGGTTTCAGAGGCTCAGATGGTGGAAAAGTGGACAAATGGGTCATGTGAATAAGGGAATGAGCTAGTGAGCACTTTTTAGGTGTTAACAGATTGCCCCCTGATGTGTGAGGGCAGGAGCTCATCGTATGGCCGATAGACATCATAGTTCTTTTGTCTTTTTTCAGGGGTTTGGGAAGGAGAAGAGACCGATTGGAGACTGGAGCCACAGCCCTTGGAAGCTGCAAGAAACAAAAAATATTACATGGCCTCAATATGAATGAGGTATAATCTCTGATAATGGACGAGGCGGGCATTCCCATGCTCGTATCAAGACATATACATAACAATTAGTCCCAAGAAGGGGGATCTAATACATAAAGAATCTACTGGTACACCATAATGGTCCAGGGGGGACATTATTTTGGGATGTACTCCTGATCATAACGGATCTCAATAACTGATACACTGGAATAACTGAGGAACTGCTGAAACTGAAGGTGTCCAACATCTGTAGGAACTCAAAGACTATGAGTCATCTCTGAGAAATAATGTAATTGTATACTCAAGGGAGTATGAAACTAGGGTAAATCTGAATACTGTCGCCATGCGCAACCCGGATATCTATAGAAAAAGTGTAACTGGTGTTATCCATAGGAAGACTCTCAAATGTGGAGGAGTCAGGAGGTATCCGGGGTCTTCGACTAATAAGTGAAACGAACGAATACCCTGTGCGAGTCTCAACGATGCGATCAAGGTGTTGAAGTCGAGCATGTGAGAAACAACCATTTGGAGAGGCACTGAAGATTCCTCTCGAAATGATTCGTAGGCACTCATCATAAATGGTGATGAGTCCAAGACACAGGGACCTCTAGGTCTATCCTCTGGAATCAATGTGGTTGTCGTCGACAGAGGGAGACCAGCAACTAACAAGGCAATGATGTTTCCTTGATAGGAGCACGAGGTGTAAAACTGAAGTGTTGTAGTACTGATGGTAGGACTGACATACTTGTGGGAATGGGAAAAAACTAGGTAAAAAACTGGGTAGACTCAAACTTCCTTTGTTCAGAGAACGATGACATGGTTGACCTAGCAGCGTGGGGAACTGACTTGTAGGTGTGGGGATCATTGCTTTGACTGAATTTTATATATTGACTCTGGGGGGGAGGACGAGCTGATAGGTGCCGTCGAGGGATTATCAAGGTGACATACTGCAGAATACTCTGAACAAAGGTGACCAACATGGGGAAGCTGCCTAATGAGTAGATGTGATCTGTCGTGGCGCCAAGAGGCACCATTGATTCATTCTTCGTAGTTTTAATGAGCTCCAAGAAGGGATAAAAGTGTGCTCTGAAATGTTACGGTCCTGTGGATTTTGTGAGCCTAGGATAGCTCATGCTCATGGTTGCTTTCATGTTTAGAGAGTCTGAAAATGGTAAGTGGACTCTATTGGTGTTTCTTTTTCGTAAGTTTAGTCTCCAAGGCCCGAAAAAGCGTAAAATGATGCGGATGGAGAACTCTTCTAGCTGATGTGACTAGAGTATACATTTTTCGTAATTAGTCTACGAGGTCCGGAAAAGGGGTAAACTTATACCAGGTAGATGCCCTTTCAGATACGTTTAGCGAGCATGAAAGGAAGCAAGATTGCTCGGCGATCTTTTCATTGTTTTAGGAGTCAGAAAAGAGCTTAACAGAAACTCCCTAAGTGCCTTTTTCGTAAAACGGGATTGCTCGGCCCGAAAAAGGGATAAAATTATACCGAACAAAAATGGATAGATGGGAGCGAGAAAAGGTCTCAAGCGTCATCATGTGTGTGGGATATTGGATCCGGTGACAGAAAGATTGTCACAAAAGGGGGGTTGCGGTCGTTGTGGCACGCAAACTGAGGTAATGAGAGGGCATTTTGAAAAAATGGCCGAAAAGTATGGGTGTGAGAGCGAGAAATGATCTCAAGCATCATCACAAGCGCGGGACACTGAATCCAGTGATATAAAGATGGTCAACCATGGAGAATGGTGGATGTGGCACGTAAACCGAGGCGACGAGGGGGCATGGAAAAAATGCCCAAAAAATATGGGGGTGAGAGCGAGAATGATCTCAAGCATCATCACGAGCGCGAAAAACTGAATCCGACGATATAAAGATTGTCAAAAACGGAGAACGGCGGATGTGGCATGCAAACCAAGGCGATGAGGGGGGCATGGAAAAAATGCCCGAAAAATCTAGGCGTGAGAGCGAGAAATGATCTCAAGCATCATCACGAGCACGGAAACTGAATCCGGCGATATAAAACTCGTCGAAAACGAATAACGGCCGATGTGGCACGCAAACCGGGGCGACAAGGTGTCGGGACACAATGTTGATATTGGTCCTGGTGAGAGCGAGAAATGATCTCAAGCATCATCACGGGCACGGAAATATGAATATGGCAGTGCAAATGGTGCGAAAAACGGAGGTCATAAGGACTTCGGAATGGCTAAAGGAAAGAACTAGGTTAAAAAATGGCTACAAATAAAGGTGATCCCACCAAGCGAAGGATGCAGTGGTGGGGAGAAATGATGACCCATGGGGGGGAACACTATGTGTATCAACTCAAATATACAAGTGACATGTGACCTCAAAAAAGGTTGAGATCACGAATATGAAAAAGTGAGTAGGGTTAATGACCTACCCCCATGCTATGTGCATGGGGTTTGTGATTGTGGATCACAAGTGTGTTGGTTTGAACAATGGGCTCATTGAGGTGTTGAGATAGAGATGATGGGGTAGGTTCAAAATGATTGATCATGCCCCCTATCCCGGGGTCGAGGTAATCTATTATGCCCCCTAACTCAGAGGTGTCAATGTGGTGCAGATGTTGTCTCAGAGAGAGATCAATAGGGCATTGAACAACTGCTGGCGGGGTGCTATACCATGAGGCTGTGGGTCGTGGTGGCATACTGAAGTGATGATATGATGATCGTGGATTCCCTTTGTGGGGTGGATGCCCCCAGTATCTCCGACGAGGATCACGATGATGGCGAGTAAGCAAGGTTTTGGGCCTGCCCCCATGTTGTGGACATGTGGTTTCCTCATCGATTTGAAAGAGTTGAACATGTGTGCCTAAGGTATTAATTGAAGGGGCCGACCGGACAGAGGGGTATCCAGTGGATACCATGTAAATGGTGTGGTCAAGGCCAGGCATTTCGGTATCTGACCAAGTAAAGACATCAGTGAATTCTTGGAACAGTCGTTGGTATTCTACGATCTCATGCTCACTATGGGAGGCTCCTAATGTAATGGTATGAAGGGCACCAAGTGGGTCAGAGATGTCAATGTGGATGACGGGATAAATATCGGCTATCGGATCCTTTAACCAGTCGACTCTAGTAGAAAAGAACTCTTTGGACTCAACTGTGGATTGCGTAGCGGTGGTGGATGAAGTCTCTTCCGGGAGGAAGTATGGACGATGGTGCATGTCTTCCCAGGGATGATTAAGGGCAGCAGGGGCCTCTAGAATTTCTTCATCATTGCGGGAGCTTTGAGTTGTCAAATCAAGTAATGAGGTAGTGGTAGTCGAAGAGATCATGTAGATGGTGTTAATCTCTCCGGATGAGGATGATGGGGGAGGGTAGATCTCCTCGATAGTAGGGGGTGCCGTCTCAAGGTCCAAATTGTTCATCTCGTAGAGAGCTGCTCTGTAATCTGGGATGTCAGGACAGTGATGTGAGTAGTGGCCGTAAATACCGCATATCGCACATGGGTGGTTGGTACGCAGTGATTTATCACGAGGGATGGGGTTTGGATCGAGTTTGACGACCGGGATGTTGGGGTCGTCGTCTAGCATTTGCATGTGTTCCTGCAATGCAAGTAACTGTGGACACTGATGGGTTGGATGGCCTAACTCATCACACAGCGAGCATTTTGGAGGAGCACGGAATACGGGGGGAGGTTTAACTGCCTTGGGTGGGGGTACCGCAGTGTATGGTTGTGGGCCTCTGCCCCCAGTGGGCCTGATGAGTGGAGGGGGATTCGTCGATGACGAAGGAGTAGTGATACCAGGAGGTGGTTGGGTAGAAGTAACAATGGGTTGCACCGGTTGCAGGATGACATTTGGTGTCGGCGGTGGAACTGAAGGCGAAATATACCACACAGGTAATCCCAATGTTAACCCGGGTAGACTAAGGGTAGCCATAACCGGGGTGCTTACTACACCTGAAGGAGAAAATAGAAAGGGGATTGTGTGGATGGGTGTAACCCCAATGTGACTAGGGACCAATGGTGGTTTGGGTAACAAGGAGGGTTGATTACCGGGTGTTTGTGAAAGGGTGCAGAGGTTAGCGACGTGGGTCTCCGGTGATGGTGGTGGAATGACCTGGAATGTAGAGGTCATCGGCACCTCGGAGTAAAGTCCAGGTCCTACCGAGGAAATGAATGAGGTAGTTGCACCACAAACAGGTTGTTCAACCATGGGGAGAACATTTTCAGGTGTGGCGGGGGCCTTGGGATCATAATAGGTGAGCTGGTCGACCTTGACCACGCGTCCCTCATGGGGGAACTGCATGGTGTGAAATACGGATGAGGCAACAGCCCGCATGGCATACATGTAGTTGCGACCAAGTAAAAGGTTATAGTCTAGTTGGGCATTGATGACCTCAATGTCAATGAGCACGGTTTTACCCGCCAGCTGGACAGGGACATTGGCTAAAAGACCTTGGGGTTGAGTCGAACGACCGTCGTAGGCTCGTAATGCAGTGGTGGACTGCTGGAGAGTAGGGGATCCCAACTTCTGCCAAACGAATGTGGACATGATGCATGTGGAGGCCCCTTCATCGATAATGCACCGATGGATGACAAGATTCCGAACAGAAACAGAAACTTGGAATGCTAAAGAGGAAGGCAGGCGTGGTTCAGATTGGTCTGAATCGAATGCGATCAGCTGTGAATCATTGGGGTCAATGGCGCCAATGGCAGAGAGCAAAGTTTTACGCTGTGAAGGACAGTTTTTCAAAACTTCTAAAGCAGACATGGCTGCAGGCGACTGGGCTAAGTCGTCTACGATGTTGTAATTCGATGCAGCCCGAGCATTGGGATTGTTGTTGATACGACGAAGTGGGAAGCGAGGTGCTTTGGAAGCACCATCAAGTGGGGCCGGAGGTATACGTAACATTTGATCTGTGGGATTAACGTTAGTACTCTTGTCGGCGGGAGGGGCTTCAGAAGTGGAGCCATATTGGTTCCAACGAGTTTGGAGGTTAGCATCGGCAGTCGACATCATCAACAAATGGTGAGTACCTGAATCAAACATGGGTTGATCAGGGGATGCATAAGTGATCTGCTATGGTGGCACATTTCCCTGAGGGGGGGCTAATGGCTGAGTGTTCACTACACCCTGGTTTGGAAAGGGGTTTTGCAGCACCAAAGGTTGATGTTGAGGTGGTGGAGGGTTGGGTGGCAGCTGAGGAGCCGCTTTCCCTTGACGATGGGCATCGTTGGTCCAGAGTTGCCGAGCTCGCTCCAAATGTGGGCAAGAATGCGTGTAATGACCATAGACCCCGCAGATAGAACAAGGGTGGTTTTTTCTGAGGTTATTATTTCTAGGCTGCTTAGGATTCCGATCCGGATTGCGGTTGGGAGGAGCAGCATTGTTATTCTGTGGAGGATTGGGAGGTGGAGGACCTTGCTGATGTTGTTGGTTATTACCGCGGTTATGACCTCTACCACGGTTCTGTTGCGCACCTTGGTTGCGCTGGTTGTTTTGGTTCTGGGGCTGGTTGTGCTGTGTGTACACTTGCCCTTGAGCAGTGGGAGGATTTTGGTTCGCCGCAGGTGCAGGAGCAGGTTGTGGTGGATAATAAGCCTGTGGTGCTGGAGGTGGTCCAGTTGCCTGCTGGGGTTGTTGGTAACCCTGAGCTATTGGATAGTACAATGGTTGAGGTGCAGCTGGGGGGGCGTATGCAGGTGGTGCATGACCAAAACACTGAGGTGGACATGAAGGTCCATGGGTATGGTGGTGATGTGCCATGGGAGCATACGAACTGGTTGCTCCAGACTGAGATGTAGCCCACGAAAGGTCGGGACCATGGCTAGGATGTGTAATGGAAAAGGGTTGGGGATGTGCGGCCATACGACCAATGATGCCATCAGCGGAATGGGATGCCCCCGGTGCATCATGTTGGGATGACTCGCCCCGAGGGGCGTCTGGAATAATGGTATACAGATAAGCCGATTGGGCGTAAATGAGATCAAACTGTTGGGCTTTGAGGATGGCCTCTTCTTCAAACTGGGGTATTTCGGATGCCACATCCTTCGCAATGAGAGGGAGAAGGGTTTTTAGAAACCAATCTAGGAAGATACGGTCGTCTAACTTGATTTTGCAGAGGCTTCGGCGTCGACGCCACTCATGAATGTGGTCAGTGATGTGGGTGGCCGTGTTCTGTCTGCAAGACAGTAGGATCTCGACGCTCGCATCATAGCGGACAGGTAACTGAAAGAACTGCAGGAAGGTCGAGGCAAGGGAGGTAAAGGTGGCATGCGTCCCATGGGGCTGCTCGATATACCACTTGGCTGCAGAGCCAGTGAAAGTGCGTTGTAACAGACAGAGGCGGACAGAGTCGTCCACTATGGAGTTGGAGGAACACCATAGATGGAAGGACATGATATGGTTCTGGGGGTCCTCACCTGCCTTACCCTCAAACTTAGGGATGTCGGAGGGGAGTTTGGTGGGCATGTGAGGCCACGCCGGATCATGTCTGATAGGGTCATTGGTGAGCCTGGCTAAATCTGGCAAGTTCAGACTTGCCATATATGGTAAGCTAGCAGATGTAGGGACTGGGACATGTCTAGTCATGGTGGTATGTGGTCCAGCAGCACCTAAAGGTATGCTAGATATTGAAGGTATATGTCCTCCAATAGGTGTGGTCTGGTAAGGGCCAACGCTTCCTAGTGCAACATGGGTTACACTAGGGTTAGGAATAGTATTGGTGATTCCTGGGATAGGGTTTGTGGAAACCAGATGGGGTGTGACCCCTATGTTGGGCATGCCCATAACAGGTGGTGGCCCTGTGTTGGGAATTCCTATAACAGGAGGTGGCCCTGTGTTGGGAATTCCTAAATGTGGAGTGTTGCCCATATTGGGCATACCCAGGGGGGTGGTTGTTGCCATGGACGACACTGTAGTAGAAGGGTCTATAGATGTCTCTCCTATGGTGCTGGTAAAGAGTGGATCAAATGATGTTCCAGACATAATGTTGGTTGGGAATAACTCTGTGGGGTTTTCGGATTCTGCCTCTAAATCAAATGTGAAGTGAGGCATGTCAGAATCGGATGACTTCCTAGTTGACCGATGATGTGTCGAGTCAAGGGATAAGGCTCGGCGTCGGTGACATGGCGAGCCAAGTAGACTGAACTCTGGGAGTTCTCCCTGTAGACGATGAGAGCGTCTAAAATTATCAATGGTGAGAATTAAGTTTTTGTGTAAAAAATCTGTTTAAATATCAGGTGGTGATATATATATAAAAGACTCGAAACCCTAATGCAACCAAGGGTGCAAGAAGGGGAGTGAAAAAGAAGGCTCTCAGGCCAAAAAATCAACCTCAAAAAAGGCACTTATTCTAGCAGCTGTGCTACAATAAGTGGAGGAGTGCAACAAATGGTCAGAGTACCAACATGCAAATGGCTTCTAGAAAAAATAGGTGTAACTAGACCAAAGGTGGGTTGAATCATGCAAACACCTAACTAAAAGTATTGTGACTCAAACAAACGATATCCTCTGCAAGGTGATGAAATCCAAGTCAGACAATATGAGTGTTGAGACAACGGCTAGATATCCCCCTACCGGGAGGGACACCGGGTAATCAATCCTAAAGAAAGGCTACTAGGATACTCTGTTCATGACGCGTCGAGAAAAGGTAAATCTGCTGTTTGGTCCTTTGATTGCAATATCCCAATACAGGGATATCCCGAGAACTGTGAATGGTAGCCCTTCGGTTACTGAATGGATTTCGGTATTCCACTCAGGCTTCCGGAACCATCCTCGCGACTTCAACCCTCCTAGGGGAGAGGCCTTCCCACAAACCGGTTGTGACCGCGCCAATAAATACTAAGAGATTTTAGCTCCCTAAAGGACAACAACTATGTCTCAGATGTAAGAATTGAGGGGTGTTATTGGAACACCTATCCCCTCAATACTACCTAGCTACAAAGTTCTTTTAGTCTTCCCCAAGTGGGGTTAAAAGTGGGTTGAAATTAGGGTGAGTTTTTAGGGCTCAGTTTAAAATTAGTGTTTGATTGGGTGCACGTGTGGTATTTTAAACTGAAAATTGAAAAAAGTAAATGCTAAGTATTCAAAAAACAGAGGATCTTTTGAAAACAAAAGCAAATTTTATGACTTTTTCAATAAATGGAAATTAAATGCTTTTCAAGGACTATTCGAAAAACAAAGGATCTTTCAAACAGGAAAGCAAATAATATAACTTCTTTTCGAAATAAATGGATTTTGTTTTCAATAATTGCTATGGGCAAAATATTAAAGAAGCAAACAGCAAAAAATTTTAAATCTATATAAAATGCAAAAATAGATCTTTCTTTCAATTGATGAAAATTTTTAAAAAGACTTCTTTCACATGTGCATTCTAAATAGTAAAATGTTCCTATGGCTATAAACAATGTTGGAATCTTAGTACTGTAAAATATGAGCCAAAATGGGTGAACTGAAGTGATAAATAACGCTAAAATACAATATTAGATAAATTTATATGAAAAATTTCTTCAATCTAATAGCATATTTGGATTCCTTGATCGAAAACACCCAATTTGAAAAATAAAATCGTTTCAAACGGAGTTCGGGAGAGGGAGATATGGTCGTTTGAAAATTGAGCCGCGCAGACAAAAAATCACATCGCGAGTTTCGGGCCAAAAGTCGCGATGGACCGCGTGGGTTTTGGGCTAAAAGTCGCGATGGACCGCGCGGGTTTTGGGCTAAAAGTCGCGATGGACCGCGCGGGTTTTGGGCTAAAAGTCGCGATGGGCAGCGCGGGTTTTGACCGCGAAGCCGCGATGTGCAGCGCGAAAACAGGCCGCAAAGCCGCGGTGAACCGTGCGGAAAAAAGCCGAAAAGTCACGATGGACCGCGCGACTGTCAGGCTAAAAACCACGAGGCGAAAGCCGTGCACGGAAGCCGAAAAACGAACTCGAAAATTGAGAATTCTGGGCTGTTAATGGCAATAGATGGGGCCAAAAACTATAGCAGCAATGGATCTGCTGTCTAGGATGGCAGATCTATGGATCTAAAGGCTAAAAACTAATAAAAAACTAAAATTAAAATCAAAATTTGAGATCTATTGTTCAAAGCCAGCGGAGTGGATTGTTCAACTCCATTCTGATGTGGATTGTGAGAAGTGGTCAACTCCCTCTGAATATCTGCATCCTTGTAGAAACTACTGGAGTGTGCTCCCTCTTGATCTTTGCTTCCTAGATTACCTGTCCTTGAACTTATATTTGTTGGCCCAGTTTTGCAACCAGGCTTAGTGCTATGGGCACCTGCTAACTAGTAGCAGTAGTTTCAATGTAAAGCAAATAACAATAAACTAAACTAAACTAAACTAATCATGGATCTATGCAAGAATGTAAGCAAATAATGGAAATATTTTAAAAACAAGAACAAGAAAATATTAAAGAATTTTTGTATTGACAATGGGGCAAGAAAATGCTTGCAAGTACAATACCTCCAAGTGATGAAGGTTTGTTGAATGGCTCCAATGGTGAGTAGCTCCAATCTCCAATGGGTCCTTTCTCCAAGGCTTGCTACAATGGCCAAAATGCTCAAGGAAGATTTTGGCAGCATGAGGATGAGATAATGGATGGATGTGAAATGAGGAGCCCCTACCACCTTTTTATAGGTTTTGGTGGTGGGGAATACCATTTGTGGTTTTGTGGAAACCAAATGGTATTGACCAACATGGTTTAGGTACTTTTCCCTCCTTTTTCCTTTTTTGAATAAAAATAAATATTTTAATTCCCTTTTTAATATTTTTGGGAATTTGGACCATTTTTTAGGGTTTTTTATGCTTTTCAGGAAAAATAATCTTTTTTAATGGAAAAAGGAGTGTACTAAGGTCTTTTGGTGACCTTTTGTTGGTTTCAAAGGCTCAGATGGTGGAAAAATGGACAAATGGGTCATGTGAATAAGGGAATGAGCTAGTGAGCACTTTTTAGGTGTTAACAATATTCATTCTCCATCCCTATGCATGCTTGTTAGTATCATCATTGTGTTATCCTCTAGGTCTCATACATAATCAAACATTCATTAGTATAATCAAAACACAATAATCTCAAGCATGTATAGTCAGAATCATTTCAAACACAGATAATAAACATTAGTATTCAAAGTTTCAGGGAAGTCTTCTTTTACTCATACATATTCTTTTTGATCATAGGACTCTTCTGGTTAGTTGAATCATCAATCAAGATAAGAGATATAATATGCCGAAAACCCGTGATTATTCAAACCTATACCTTCATGATTCTTCTGGTTAGTCGTATCATCAATTATGGTAAGAAACATAATATGCATACAACCATGACTATTCAAACCTATGACTTCATGAATAATCATTATCAACAACACAACAGTATAAGATCCTAACACAAGGTAGGATTCTACCTTGATATAGGAAAAACATACCTAGATTAGCATGCTAGCTAGTTATGTCTAACATACCCGCATAATGTCTTCTGGTTCTCTTCAGTGACTTGTGCTAGTAACCTGCATGTCTCATAGGTTAACCATTGTAGGACCAAGTTATACATACCTAGAAAGTAGATCTTCTATGTGATCCATGACAATGGATGAATCTTTGTCTTCATGTCACCATGACCATATGTTCTTGAAGTAGAACATGATTTGTCTTTCTTGGTGTACCTTTTATGTTAGTGAACAACATAAACCTCATACAACGTCACAATGCATTAGTTCATTCACAAGTGTCAAAACCTTAATCAATGAATATCTTCTATTAAGGTGATACGAAAAGTCTAGTAATTAATCAAGATTGTACTGTAATGATATGAAGACAAACATATGATAAACTTAACCATGAAACATACATGTAAGCCATACCTGTAAAGATTGCCTGTAATCTTCTTATGGAAGGCCTTATCCACATCTCCCTCTGAGACAGAAACTTCTTCACTTATGCAGGTGACCAATCCATCTTCTTCTAGGATTAACCCAATCCACTTGATTTGCAAGAACTAGACCTGGAGCTGGATTAGGGTTTGTCAAAGAAACCCCAAAAATTCAAACTTTAAATTTCAAAATTCTGAAAGGATAGAAATATGCACCTTGATGAGTTGATCAAGTTGGTATATTCAGAATTTGAAAACTGCAAAGTTTCACCCCTCAAAATTGCCTTTTAGATTTTCGGATTCACTAAGGATGACCCTGAATTAGGGTTTGAGTTTCTCAGAGCTTCACCCAACCAAAAGATTTGATTCAAAGCTCTAATCTTCAATTTTTCTGAGGAGCTTCCAGCCGTGGTCACAGATTTCCAAAATTCCCATTTTTGTAGAAGCCCTAATTTTCCACTTTTCCAATCAAAGTCCTGAACTAGGGTCTGATCAAGCCCGGTCTTCTGCCCAACCAAAAATTCTGATCTTGGTCTCTAAATTTCTATTTTGATGAGTGGCATTCAGCTGCAGTCTCCGATTACAAAAATTCCAACTTTCTCTGAAACCCTAAATTCTGGAAGCCATGAATGAAGGTGCTCAAAAATAATTCTATTATGACATAAATATGTACCTGATTGTTTCTGGTGTAACTCCGAGCTTTTCAATCCACGGGGTCTGAAAAATTTTCCTGAGATATCTCGACCTATCATCTTTCCATCGTGATAGGTCTGACCTTAATTCTATTCTCTGAGAGAGATTGATACCAAGTGTCGCAACGTGACCTGTTTATGGGATAAAATAGGAGAGCGAGCTTGTATGGAGTGACACATGTCACTGGTTCAACTTCGGCCTCTAAAAAACTTTCTTGAGATAGTACAGTCTATGTGCTACCTGTCACTTTTTACAAAATTTCATTTGGAGCTTCCTAGCCCAAGTTATGACCTTTTTTCCAAGGTCACCTGTTTATGACTAAGATTTGGAAGAGGCATAAACCCTATATTGTATAGATCATAAATCACAAAGTACAATGAATTAAAAGTTGTACTTTGGACACAAGGTAAATGGGGATCTGATCTTTGACCTGTAAAATTTTTAGATCTGAAAACTTCGTCAAAATGGATTTATAGCGAAAGATCTACGATGACATGTTTTTGCTATATCAAGTCCTAGCATCGTAAGTGCAACAATTGTCATACATGCCATATCATGCCTTCTTTCAGGCTAGCTCTGATACCATGTTAAATTTTTAGAATTTACTTCAATCTGATCTAGGATCTTAACTGAGAGAACAACATGTACAACAAATCTACAGCATATCAATCATGAACACAATAAGGCAAGCACACAAGAGACACAGAGTTTACTTGGGGAAAACCAAAAAGGTGAAAAACCCCAATAACTTCCTCAGAGATAGATAGAGCAATGATACAACCAGAATACAAGAGATAGTCTTCTCCTAGTAGTAGACCCTCCTCCTCCACAAGTGCGCCACTCTCCCAAGTGTGAGTGAGAGAACAGAATGTGTAAAATAAGAGAGACACACTCTCTATTTATACACTAACTTGACTTGACCTTTACTCAACTAGGTCGGCCTCAACTTAACCACTTAACATAATGCTGACTGGGCCGAACCCACTAGGGTGGTCTAATAACCCTTTGACCCACATGGCCGACCCCCAATAGGGTGGTCTAATAACCCTTTGACCCACATGACTTATACAGGGCCGACCCCAACAAGGTGGTCTAATAACCCATCAAGTATAAGTTACGACACTTACAATATAAATGACGACACTTCCGTATAGAGGAATAATAACATATTTATAGGAATACAACATACATATATGTGAAATACATTCCGAAGTTACATATACATCAACAGCATATAAGTTTAGGCTTCTCGGTTGTTATGTTGCATTTGAACCTTTTGCCATCTGAATTCACCATAGGGTCGAACCTGTTGGATATTGGTGTGCTAGCAATCTCTTTACGCATTGTGCACCAGTCCGACATCAACGCCTACCTAACATGGGTCACCCTAGTCAACACCCTTATGCCATTTTGGTTCCCATGCTGAGTTTTTCTCATAGGCTTGGGATCCTTTTTAGATTTACCATGACTTTGATAAGAAGCCTCATATCTTTCTTCCTCATATATTTCTTGCCATCGCTGATAAGGCTCCCATCTTTGTGTTCAAGTTGCATATGCATCTGTTATGATCCCGCTTGCGCTAATGAGCCTGATGCCGGCTTCCATGCTTTTAGCTCATTGTATAAGCCTCCATCTCCGATCTCATTTCCGCTAAGCCCTATATCATTTTTCCTTCGCATTTTGACACCTTTTACTTGGAGGAGACACATCTCGAGTGTCCTTATCTTCCTCATGTTCCTGGCATTAGGCATAGCTTTGTTCTATGCACTTGGAGCTAGTTTCGCATGTCCCTGACACTCGTCTCCTCTCAACCGAGCATTCTTCTTTTACTTCGAGCTCGTTAAAAACAGTCAATAGGTTTCGAGCATTCTTCTTTTACTTCGAGCTTGTTAAAAACAGTAAGTAGGTTTCGAGCATTCTTCTTTTCCTTCGAGCTTGTTAAAAACAGTAAGGAGGCTATGAGTATTTCTTTCATCTTCACTTCGAGCTCATTAAAAACAGTAAGGAAGTTACGAGCATTTTCCTATCTCCTTTGAGCTCGTTAAAAACAATAAGGAGGTCATGAGTTTACTTTTCCAGACTCGTTAAACCTTTACGAAAAAGATCCCTATGGAGTTATTTTAAGCCCTTTTTCAGACTCTTTAAATAGGAAAAGTTTGCCGAGCATAGTTGTCTTTTCGGGCTCGTTAAAATAACTGAACTGACATCCACTTAGGTATAGAGTTACCCCTTTTCCGGGCCTTGGTGGATAATTTACGGAAAAGGTATACTCTAGGTATACTTTTGTATGCGCTAGAAGAGTTCTTCTCCAATCATTTTACACTTTTTTGGGGAAGGAGACTAACTTTACGAAAAAGGACCTTTGGAGTCATCTTTAGGGTTTTCAGACTCTCGAAGTGTGAAAACACCCAGCAAGCACTCACCTACTCGAGCTCGATATAAAATCCACAGATAGGTGAATAGAGGATTGTTTAAGTTTTTCAGACTCTATAAGCAAGAAAACACCGCCGAGCACAGACCAATCCGGGCTCGATATAAAATCCACGGATAGGTGAATAGAGGACTGTTTAAGTTTTTCAACACTATAAGCAAGAAAACACCGCCGAGCACAGACCAATCTGGGCTCGATATAAAATCCACGGATAGGTGTATAGAGGACTATTTAAGTTTTTCAACTCTATAATCAAGAAAACACTGCCAAGCACAAACCAATTCGGACTTGATATAAAATCCACGGATAGGTGTATGGAGTTTTCTTCTAGGTTTTTTAGACTCCTTAAATATGAAAATACCGTTGAGCATGCTTTGTTCTTTGTCAAGCTCGTTAAAAAATGAAAAAGGAAAGGGAAGAGAAGAATGTTAAAATATCTTTCAATATGATGGAAGCAAGTCAATTATCTCTTTGAACAAAGCACCTGTTTTGAGTCTGTCAAACAAGTTGGGTTTTAGTGTTGGCTTTAGGATAAACTTAATCTCAGAGTTCTTACTCCTCCGTTTGGTTAGTCTTCCAATCATATGGAGAATCTGTTAATGTCTCCTACATTGCAGATTTGTATCATGATCTCTTTGTGTTCAAAGCTGCCTAAGTCACTCTTGTGTCATGCTCACTATTCAAGGATATAACCTGTGTCGGCCATTCTACAGTTTCCTTGACCTCATGTGTCGGCCATTCCTTGGTGTCAGTATGTTTCATCATGTGTTTAGTCCTACTCCAAATCATCTCATACTTGTTGAGTGTCCCTCATGTTGGATGATGGAGGATTCCTTAAGGCCTCCCTTCCAACGGACTTCTTCCCATCGACTTCAACTCATTGTACTCTGGGAATGAAGTTTAGAGTTTCGGTTAGTACCTTGGGGATTGCGGTCATTAGTGGAAGTTTCCCTCGCTATTGGATAGATGGGAATACATTAATGTCTCCTATCCGATGGATTCTTCAAGTGTTCGATGGCAAGACCATCTATTCGCACTTGCTTGAATGTACTAGGTACCTTGGGTTCCATTTTCATTATTGGTGGACACCCTCGCATTTGTTAACGATATACATCAATGACCGGTAATCAAACGATACCTCCCATGTTCGACAACAACTCATTTATTTGCATGGATAGGTTTGTACCTTGGGTTGTTTCTGGATGAAGATCTTGGGATCCTCGATAGCATCACCTCATTTATGTTATCGCCCAAGTTGCGCAAGACTGAGCCACATTTTTTTGGGTTCTTGATGAGACATAGATCCATCTTGTTCTCTATGGCTATGTTCTCCAGTTTTGACATAGATCCGCCTTGTATTTATGTGGCTATGTTTACACTTATGTTCATCATGGATCCACGCTTGTATTTTAGTGGCCATGATATATGCATCAACTTTTGGATCATTATTGTATCCTCTTGGAGGTCATGTTCCACTCTTTGAACATGGACAGTTACCCCAAGGATGAGTTTGTCTGACATTGCCTTTGCTTTCGGGTACTTCATTTGAGCCTATGATTCTTGGTTTCTCCGTTCCTCCATGATTCAACTCTTTGTTATTTATAATGTATTTCGGCCATTGTTTCCCACACTCCCTCTGACCTCATAAATTAGGGGACATCTGTTATAGCTTGAAATGACACCTCTTTGTCCGTGAAGACACTTGCTTCCGTTGCTTGCATGATGACACTTCTTAAGATCAAGTTTCAGTCACACAACAAGACACTTGTGGATGGAGGAGTCATTTGCGACACTAAAAAGGGTTTAAATTATCTCATTCTTGACCCATTTGATGGTTACAACCCTTAGGTACATTTTTCTAGACCAAACCATCTCCTGAAAATGAGCAGAAAAGCCTGTTTTTGGCCATTTTTCACATGAGCACTACTCTACCTTAACAAAATAGCGCCTATACCCTACTCCAGTGTACAATAGTAGTGCTCAACCCCTCATGGGAACTACTCCTCTTCAATAGAGCAGCGTACAACATTTAAAAAGTGATTAGCGCTAGTTGTAAAACACTATAGTAGCGCCCTGGGTGCTACTCCACTGTGAAATAGTAGCGTACATTCCTGTACAAATCAAAATCTCAAAATTTTGGGAAGTTAAGTTGGTTGGGGAACCTCCTACTCGGTTATAACTTCTTTTCCTATCCTTCACTGACTATATAAGGAGGGTGTAAGGGCCATGTGAGGGGACCAAGTCTACAATATTGTTATGCTAAAGGAATGGAGACCCTCATCCCCCTCTCTTGTGCTTAGTTTCTAATAAACCCTAGCACTGCTGATTAGAGGTTGGGATCCTTGGAGAACAGAAGCAGGAGACCTTGAATCTAGGTTTCATGAAGTGCCAAGCTTGAAAGAAGGTATAACTATATGTACTTGCTTTCATTCATCAATAAAGATCAGACGTTCCTCCCTTTCCAAATATGACTTATTTATGTGTGTCTTAGATTTGATTACAGTTTGCTTATAATCTGATGTCTTTTTCTATTATGAATATCAATCTTATATATCTAGTCAAATATATTTGAGAAAGGTATCAAGTTGTTTTGTAGGTCTGGGCATTGTGACACTGGATAAGCATTGAAGAGTGAGGGAGGAAAAGCTAGGATCAACCTTCTGAATGAGGTGCCTACATCTCTAAACCCTAATCTCTTCATTTATTTGTTGTACTTGCAAAATGCTTGTAAGTCTATCTTTATCACCGTAACTTGGTACTTTCTCCCCTGAACTATAGGTGCATTTTTCCCCACAACAATTTGATCAATAGTTCTTCATGCATGACCTTTCAAGATGAAAGCCCCTACCACAATAAGAACACTTTGTCTTCTCTTTTCCCTTTTTCTTGTCTTTTCTTGAACCGGAGAGCTCATCTAACTGCTTGGTCTTATCCTTTTCCTTCGGATGATCAAGATTGGTCTTCTCTTTCTTTTTATTTCCTTTATCATTCGTAGCTTTGGGTCCTCCAAAAAAAAGTGCTTGATCTTTGGAGGTTTTAATGGACCCCATTTGAACTAGATTATCATGCTCTTTTGCTATGGACTCAATGAAGGCATTCAAGGTAGGCATCTTCCAATTCAAAATGGTGATTTTTCTGGAATTGAAGGTAGAGACAAACAATGAATAATCTTTTCCTAGCTTCGTGAGAATAGAAAGAATCAACTCCTTATCTTCCTTCTCAACACCACATTGCTTCAACTGTAGTACCAAATGCTTAAACTTGGTGAAAAACTCATTGATGGTTTCAAAATTCTCAAGATTTAGGCAAATAAACTCATTCTCTAGCTGATAGGCCCTCATCTCATCCTGCTTATCAAAATTCTTGGCAAGTTGTTCCCACACTTCTTTTGGAGTAGTCAATCCACTGAGATGGAAAATAAGATCCTTCAAAATATTGAGACAAAGAAAACCATAAGCTTCATCAAGCTTATTGAAGTACTTGGACTTCTCTACTGCAGAACTTGGCTCTGGTTCTAGGCCCACGGTGACTCTGTAGAAGCCCTTAGAGAGAAACACAAGCTCAACATCATCCTTCCATTGATGGTAGTTGAAAGGAGTGAGAATATTTTGTGAATAAGAGTCCATCTCTACAATAGCGAATGCAATAGGAGGGAGTGAGTAACTTGCAATCACAAACAAACAAGAACCATTTAGTTTGACAATATGCACTTTTCAAGTTGCATCACACCCGACATAGGATATCAAGCAAGCTTGAAGAACCAAGCACAATATCCAGGAATTGTGTGGAAAACTTTCGGCTTCTGTTGCATAATTGGAATTTTATAGCAATAGATGCTCAATCTTCATATGGCATCTATGCAGAAGAGTTGTCTTTTCCCTACCATGATCCCTGATAGCATGTGAAATCTCAAGCACATCATATCTATGCAACAAACAAAACAACTACTAGAGATGCATGCAACAAAATGTATGGAAACAATGTGCAGAAGGTTTGCAACAGTAAAAAAATATCATATATTCATAAGATAGTTTACAATCTGTAATAATGGCTACAATGAGCCAAGCAATTTGAATTCCAAAGGAGTTCATTCGAATTGAATGCATGAGAGTAGCTTACTTGGTAGTTAACACCACTTGACACATCATTTTACCACTTAACTAATCAATAATTGACTCTAACTGACTCTGAAACTGACTAACTAAGTCTAACTCAATGCAGAACTCAACTGATTTCCCAAAAATAGGGGAGGTTGCCATATGTCTGTAGTTGAATTGAATGTTAGGTGTGAATAACACCAAATTAGGTCAAACATTGTAGTAAGGAGCCCTAGTTTCACTAGTTGGATGAATAGTGCGCATTAGTCATGCAAATCACCCCTGAATGGTGAAGGAGGCTCAGATGATGGGCCAGTTGGATCCTAGAATGTAGGAGGAGGATCAGTAGAATGAAAATGTGATCTGCTGATGATGTAAGAACATGGTGGAGTCAAAATACTTAGGATAAGTGGATAATTAAGCTGTAAGGCTCAAATAAATGATGTGTGGTTGGAAAATGTTCCAACAGTTTAAACAACAATGATTACAGAGCTAAATCCGAGTAGTGTGAGGGTATTATAACCAGATAACATAACATCAATATTTCATGCCATAACCATCTTAGAAACAATAATTTAAGCTGATAGCACTCGTATTTAAATCAGAATTAACTTTGCAAATCATGAACATATATGAAAAAGATGAATTTACAAGAGAATAAATTACTAACTAGACATATCAAAGGTTTGATTCCACAAGACACCAATATGGGGCAATGAAGTTCTTCTTTATATATTGATCAGACCAAAAATATTAGAAGTTAGAATTCTTACAAAAAGAGTCAACCCTATGGCCTTTTCCTTTTATTCTATATATAGCTTTCACTAGCCTAACAAAATAGTTTGTTACAACCCAACGACTTATATGTTTTTGTTTACATTTCATAACAAAATTGGTTACAAAAATAGTCCCCCAGACTAATGTTGGTTTGTTTTCTTCCTTGAGATGCACGCCCATTTGGTTCAGCTCTATGGGATGTGCCCCCTCTTCAAATGGCTCAACTGTTCGGCGGTGTGCAACCAAAAACCACTACGACGGACTTTAGTTGCTTGAGGGATCTGCGTAATTGGTTTATCCAGACAGACCCTCAACACAAACTTGTGGCTCACCCTCAAGCCACCTGAGCTAGACAGGTCTGCTACAGTTCTATTTCATCGAATTTGATATGGTACCTTTGTTGTTATGTACTTATCAAACTCTCTTGAAACCTTCACCATCTATCCCCTCTACGGCATCCAATCCCTTTACTCTCACACCTTACTTTCGAAGGGACAAAAGTTCAACGACATCACCGAATTGTGAAACAGGGCCTAATATCTCTTCAGACAATTGAAACCGTTTCATCACACCTGTTTCACAATCTGATCATCCTTGGCTATGACCGACATGCCCTTTCCCATTATGCTTATGCAATCAGAAGGCTCGCTTCTCGTTCAACAACTAAAGTTCGCTTAGACATCTCGGGTGATACCCCATTTCCTTTCCACCTAATTGTTTGTGCATGTGCATTTACTGGATGCTCCTGAACACTTGTTGTCCTTTCCCTTAGTGCTCCTTGTGTGCTTCCATTGGAAATAAAATGCACCCTCATAACCCTCTCATCTCACTGCTTCATTCAGCAGCTCTAGGAGAATCATGCATTATGCTCAATGACTCTCACCCTTAATGCTCATAAAGCTCTGTGATTCTATCTCTGCATTTGCTTGCGTATTTATAACTTTATCTTCTCATTCCTCGACAATCGTGTCATTCTTGAGTAATAATTACCAAGTCCTTGATTGGGCTCCTTGAGTGTTGGGATACGTTTACTCCGAAATGAAGGTGTCCTTGAGTAATGATTACCAAGTCATTCATCGGGCTTCTTTGAGTGATGGCAGACGCTTACTCCTAAACTACGGTTAAAATGACCATTTGAGGGCAGATTAAGGAAATGCGAGGGGGATGGACTGCGGTGGGGAGTGGTAAA
Source organism: Larix kaempferi (assembly GCA_027924585.1). NCBI lineage: Eukaryota > Viridiplantae > Streptophyta > Pinopsida > Pinales > Pinaceae > Larix > Larix kaempferi. Next base: position 1,807,853 of record BSBM01001286.1, read on the forward strand.
CCATAAACCATAAGTGGCTTCAGGGCCCTGATAAAGCAATTTAGGAAGACTTCTTTTTGGGCCCCGACTCAACGTGAGGATGCCACGTGGAAAGGATGGTTTAGACTCAGGGGTGCCCTTAGGATGATAAACTTTGAGCATCTTATATGCCCTGAAGTTCAGGAAATAGTCGATCTTCCGCCAAGCCTTCCTTGATATTAGTGCCCAGTCGATGCAGCTTTATGGGAGGGCCCCTTTCTTCTGACAGCTATTGCTTGGCAGCTCGTGGATGGAAAAAACATTATGGCAACCTTTATCAGTTTCAGGGCTGCGAAAAAGTGGTTTAGGAAAACTAATTTTCGGCCCCTGAACGATCCTGGGGATGCCATGTGTAGGTGGAGGTTTTCTTTTAGGGTCATCTTGGGAGTGTTAAACTCCAATCACTTTAACTTCCTTGAAGATCGGGTGTCTATTGATGCGGCCTCTTTGTTTCCTTGACATGTGCACCCTACTGGTGCAAATTTATGGAGCGGACCCCCTTGTTCTAATGGATCAACTGTTCGACGGTGCGTAGGTAGATACAACTGTGGTGGACCCTAGCTATTGATAGAATTTCAATTCTTCATGTTGAGAAAAATCTAGTGTTATCGACATCTTTCCAGCATCAACCTCAGATTCACAACGTGATCCTTGACCAACTCGTATACTCTCCAATCATCCATGTACAAAGCAATAAATTTATGGATATAATCTTTGAACGCAGTAGCTACTAGTCTTGAAAATATTGCTAGCGCATTCTTCTGGATGAATGGCATCATTGTATATTGAAAACATCCCCATTCTGTGACAATTTTTTTTTTGTGTCGATCCTCCTTAGCAATTTTTATCTGGTCATACCTTGAGAATCCATCTGTGAAGGAGTATATTTCCTGACCTCCTACACCTTCTAACACTTCATCGGTGAATGGGGTAGGGAATGGATCGTGTAAGCATGCATCATTGAGATTTCCTAAATCGACACATATTCGGATTTCATCGGTTTTATTATCTTGGACCACCATCGGGCCAATCCACTCTGATTCCTCCACTAGTTCTATAATTCTTGCTTCCAGCATTCTCTCAATTTTGACCTTCACCGGCTCCTTATACCTCGGATTCAACCTATAAGATCGCTGGTTTACTGGCTTCACATCAGGTTTCAGTGGTATTTTCATCTCGTTTAGGTCCCCAGAAATTCCTTTCATCTTCGAAAATTTATTTGGGAACAACTCATGAAATTCATGCAATAGATCGGTCATCTTGGCAATGGTGGAGTTGTCCCAATAATCTCCAATGCTTGTGAACTTGGGATTCTCTTCCAACCCAATGTTAAATTTCTTGATCCGCAATGGCTGCTAAAACTTTTCGAAAGGCATATTTGGTACTTCGATACTACGACTTATTTTTGAATCTATATATATGTAGCCCTCGGATCATCCTCATCACATGATTCCCTTGTTATGTTGTAGCATTCAATTAGTATTTGGGGTGTTGCAGTCCACTGAAGTCCCATAGGTTTCTCTATCAAAACCGCGTCGAGCACTTTCTTATGGACCTCCTATAACACGTTGTGGATAAAGGGGTTTTCGTCAGAGAAACTGAATGTTTGGATAAAGACAATAGTTAGTTGTTCACATGAGGTTGTTCTGTGTCACAGTTCTACTGCGATATACCAATTTCGTGGTACTTCATCTAATGTGTGAATAAATGCATGGACCCATTCCTACTTCGCTCTTGTTCCCCATTTTATTTGACATTCAATCAAATGCTCCTTTGGATCTCCTCTTCTAGTGTACTTACTTCCATAGTATCCTTCAGTGTCACCGAGCCTAACCTCTATTAGGTGTCAACATAGTGGCCAGTCAGTTATAGTGTAATTGTGTGTCGCCCACCATCGTGCTGGTGTAGCCTTCAGAGCTTCCTGCAAGGCCAATAGTCATTTTGGTTCTACCACTTTCTCTTCAAATTCAGTGATAAATGCAGTCAAGTTGGGAAACCCCTCATACGTTGGTAGTTCACAATCTTCTGTAGCTAACCATCATAGCGACTGGGTGATCCATGCACACCTCCTAAATGACACTATCTATATCTCTCTGCAATCTTGTTTACAAAATCATCTTTGAAATCGTATCTAACAGGTTGAGGCCTAAACTAGATGAGATGATGTCTAAGGAAAATTTTTGTTTTTTGGCAAATAGAAAAATTCAGGATGTTGTGGGTGTTACTTACGAGTGTTTGCATACTATTGAGTCAAAAAAATTGGAGGCACTAATTCTGAAAATGAATATGGTGAAATCTTATGACAGGGTTAATTGGGTGTACTTAAGACTGATCCTTCTACAAATTGGTCTTCCTATTTCTATGACTAATTAGATCATGGCTTGTGTATCTTCACATTGTTTTGATGTCCTTATTAATGGTTCCCCTACTATATTTTTTAATATCTTAAGGGGACTCAAAGAAGGTTTCCCTCTTTCTCCCCTATTATTTTTACTAGTTATTGAACGACTTAGTAGTGATCACAACAACAAAATATGAGGGTAAATTGAAGGGTATAAAAATTTCTTCACTTTGTTTTTACCCATTTATTATTTGTTTATGTGTGGTGTTATTTTGAAAGGGAACTATGGAGGAATGGTATTACTTTGCTAAGATCATAAAATTATTGTGTGCAGCTTCTGGCATGGAAGTGAGTGCTCCAAAGTCTTGTTTTATCAGAAATGATGTTAATGAAAATATTATTTGTCAGATTTCCACCTTTCTTCCCTTTAATAAAACTAATATGGTTGATGGATTCAAATACTTGGGATAATTTTTGAAACCAAACTACTACAGAATTAAAGATTGGATGTGCCTTTCTAAAAAATTTGAGAACAAGATAGGGAATTGAACCTATGGGTTTTTTTCTATGGGAGGAAGGCTAAATTGGTTAAATCTATTTTGGTAGGATCCTAGTGTATTGGTTCTCCTTAGCTCAGGTACCTCTAACTATCCTCAAGATGATTAGTAAATTGATGTTTAATTTATTATGGTTAGGTTTTGCAGAGGGATATAAGATGCACCTTGTTAGTTGGGAAAGATTTTCTAAACCAAAAACTATGGGTGGATGGGATTCAATACAAAAATATACATTGGTTTAGTACAACTTTGAGTATGAAAAGTATTTGGCGAGAAATTTTTGGAAATGGGTTTTGGTGTGAGCTACTTCATGCCAATTATTTGAAATGCAATACACTCAATTGGATGAGGAGCCTTGTTAAAAGTGTCTAGAATGTCTCCAATTTCTGGAGTGGTTTTGTAAAGGCCTTCTCCTGGATTAGCAAAGGCCTTTCTTGGAAGGTTGGAAATGGTTCTTAGGTACTTGTTGCGATTGACCATGTTATCGGGAATAAGGAGAATTACATTCTCTCTCCTTTCCTACTGGACTAGTTGGTCGAATTAGGTTTTCTTACATTAGCACATTAAAAGACCCAATTGGTTCATAAATTTTGATTCTTATTGGTTAAGTGTAGAGGACTTGGTTCTTGGCAGTATATGTGCTGGAGAGTGGAATGATTATATCCTCTATCTCAATAAATTTGGTATCAGGCTTAATTTAAATGATGATGAACTTGTGTGGTGTCTGAATTAGTCTTCTGGTCATGTATGTGCTAAATCTGTATATTTAGAAATTGCATTTTTTTTAATGATGTTCCAAATTGGTGGTATGGTAAACTATTGTTACACAGAAATATTCCACCCTATGATCATCAGCATTGTTTGGCCTATAGGATCCATTTCAGTGACTCAGATCCACTTATATCCTTCAGAGATACCAGTTTTCCCTATTTTTATTCCTACCTGCCTGTTGCATCTTTATAGCAGGCGTACTCGCGAGTTGCATCCCTATAGCCCGTGGGTAGCATGTAAAATGGTAAAAACCACTATTAATTACTTTTTACTCCCAAAAAGTGGTCATTGGGTGACCTTTGGATCTCCATCTGCCCGAGTAATTCCTCGATGTGTCCTTTCACCTACCTTTGAGAGGACTATATATTGAGCGCATATGGCTTATGGACTGGAGGAAGAAGAGAATCGGAAGAGAACTCTAGTGGATTTTTTCCCTATCTTGAGTCTGCACTCATTGATCCTTGTAGTTGTGAACCATTTATGTTCACCTTCCAAACTCCTTTGTAGTTTGAGTTTGCCATTCATGGAGGATTGAAGTGGTGGAGGCACAAGTGGATTGATCTAGATCTTGGTTCAGATTGGTTGCCAGTAAGAGGTCGTATCACTTTGTACTTCTTCTTGTTCATTAATAGAAATACTCATATTCTCATCCATTCATGGTGTGAATGTCATTTATTATACATTGGGTTACATTTTCTTATGATATTATGGACCATTGTTATTGATAATGTTAATGTCATTTATATATTATATGTACTTGTTGGATATTGGCTGTCAAGACTAATTTGCAGATTTCAAGTGCATGGATTAAAAGCTCCAACTTGGATCTACATCAAACTTTTGGATCAAGGTTGGTTACATTTCTCCATTATCTTAACATTGCCATTTATAATAGCATTGTTTTGAGAATCGAGTTGATTTCTGGTAGTCATATGTCTATTGTGGTATTTCCAAGCCATAGTGAGTTTTCTTCAATACAAAAATGGCGACTCCGCTGGGAAAAACATCCATGTTTGGGAAATGTTTGAGCATTAGTCCTTAATTAGAGTTGCTGTTTATCAAAGCTCTGTGTCACTGATTGGCCGTTAAGATACACCATAGAAAAATTGCTTTTTCTGAGCCTCTGGACTCTTTAACTGCCCATTTGCCTTTCCTCACCCGTGGGCTAGCTTAGTTCTGCCCGCGTCTACCCGCCTCTGTTTACTCTACTGCTCGCAAGTACCCATAGGTATTCCTTCGATAGTAGCGTGTAACTCTGGCTTTTGTTGGTTTATGGCTATTGGTTGTTGCTGGGTAAGTTTGGTTGGTTCCTGAGTCTTTGTTGGCCCCTTTCTTGACTGTTTCATGCCTTGGTTGTGACCATAACTCTTCGTTTCTCTTGGTTGAGCCTTCTTGGTTTTTTACCAATCTTTGGTTTTAGCCTCTTGGTTTTTTCCTTTTGAGCTCTTTCCTTTGGCTGAGTCTTGTTGTTTAGGATCTGATGGGTTGCCTTAGTGATCTTCTCGGCACTTCAGTGACTGAATAGTAGTATTTTGCTTGCATTTTTTCATTCCATTTATATTGAAAATATACAAAAATACTCATTTATTTTTTTGCATTTTCCTTCTTGTTTATAAGTGAAAATACAAAATTATTTTACTTTAATGTACTGCATCTTGCATTGAATGCTTGTTGCCTTCATTTTAGGTTCTTCTTGTGCATTGAAAAGATAAAAGATTGCATCTTTATTTTGGAATTGTTGGTTGATTTTGCATATTAGTGACATTGTTTTATTGGATAGATGAGTCTAGGTTTGGACGATTTTGCATACTATTGAGTCTACACATCACTAGTTTCACGATCATATTCCTTGAGTAACCACAGCCACTAAAATTAACGCTTAATCATTAAAATTGATTAGATTGATTTTATTTATAGGGTACACCAACTAGCATAGGTTTAGAGTCTTGGAATAGATCATTGTGAGTTAATAATCCAAGACTACTAGATGCAACATTAGGTGTCTGACCAGGGAGTGGAGAAATTCATGGTATAGATCGGTGTTCTCAGGAAGCTCTACTCAATTCAGAGTTAAGCACGAGGTCACGGGAAGTTGGTTGAGGACATATCCCTCTGATACCGGATGAACGTGGGAGATATATCCAGGATTTGTTTGTATCTGGGGGTACCAGAGGTTCGTCCTCTTGTGCTTTGGGCTTAGCTACCCTGCCCATACGATGGGTCCCACCTGTGACTATCCCCCTGAGCATTGGTTATATTCTAGTGAACATAGTTTCCTTACCTAGGTACCGCACAGGGTACTTGCAGTGGTTATGCTATTTGTGTCCTAAGTCAGATAGGGATTGGACAGCACAGTTGTGTTCATGCAGTGGACTTGACCCTGTCGACGGAGTGAAGCCTGGGTGTCTCTATAACTGATTCTGTTACCTCCGGCTATAGTTTCGGAGTCTCAAGCCTCTCCTAGGTGAGACATATCGGCTCTAGTGTCAGGAGCTCATTTAGCCTCTCTGTTTGTCTGCTCTTGGCTGTAGTTTTCTCTAGGTGTGTGCTTTTGATTTACTTTTTTTATTGATAGTTGGCCTTTAGGATACGCAGTGTCTCTCTCTAGAGATAACGTGGCGTGGAGCCATACTCTCCGTCGGTCCTGTCGGTTGGCTAGTTTAAAGCCATCTTTGGTTACACGTCGTATTGCTAGAGGACGTCGGAGGGCTCCCTCTGAGTCTTCAGATTCTTACATGACTTACGTTGAAGACTACATGACTGCACATCTCGATATTGGGCAAGATCCTTCTACTCCTTTGGGTAGAGTTGAACATACTTTCGATCCCCATACTCCTTGTGAGGATTGGGGAGATGATCCACCTAAGACTCAACCTAGTTCTATTTGGCCTAATCCACTTGACCGGGATCCGTTTGATCCTTCGAATCTGGATAATTATCTTTACGGGATGCCCGACTTACCCGAGGAAGGAGAACAGGACGAGCCTTTCATTCCTTCGTTTCCACATGATTATAGATACGGGAGGCTCGAGACTCATGATGATACTGGCCCTATGATCAACCCCACTGCACTCTCTTTTGGTATGCCTAGTCATAATACTGTCGAACCTTCCACTACGGTTGGTACTCACACATGCACTAGTCAAAGTTTTAGCCATACTATACCCACTGGGGGCACTACCCTCGCTGGGGGCACTACGTTGTCCACCCACTCAAATAGTATGGGGATTGGTCAAATTCCTAACAATGCTAATGTTGGAACATGAACACCTCCTAAGAATACCCAACCTAACCGGAATGTTGTTTGGAATACTACTTGCCATCCAAAACCTAATACACACATTGCTACTCGTCAACCCAGGACTACTTTTGCACATGATACCATTCCTCCCAACCATGGGGGTGTACACATACCACATACTTTTGCGTCCACTGCCGCCACTAGTAATGCTAATGTAGGGGGTGGGAATATTTCCTATCCACATGGACATCACACCACCAACCCTGCTACTAGTCACACCCATATTGGAGCTAGGAATGCTTCTCATGCTTTTGGTCACCACATGACTGCTCAAGCTAATCCTAATGTTGGGGGTGGGAACATACCATACCATTACGGTCATTACAACATGGTTCCCGCTATGAATAGTACATACATGCCCCATACTCATGGTGGCAACCCTTACTACAACACAGTCGATGCTGGCCACCAGTATCACCCACTACCCCAATATGGTGCTCAAAACGTGCATATACCTGCTTACTCTCAAATGGGTCCAGCAGGGGGAGGTTATCAATCTTATGGCCATGGGAAAGCTTATGGTCGATCAGGTCCTCATTATCAGCAGTTTAATCCTCATGGTCAAGCTTTTGGTCCATCTTATAACACAGTTCCATTTAACCAACCTTTTATGGGAGCTTATAATCAATCTTTCCAACCTCAGCTCCCGTTCCTTGCACGCTTGAATCTCCTGGATCTTTCGAAGATCACAAATGATCTGGTGTGTCACAACCCTACTTGGCCCCCAGTCCCTACCAATCTCTCTTCAGACATTCCGAACTTTGAGGTGAAAGGTGGTGAGGACCCGGGAGATCATGTCACAACATTTCACCTTTGGTGCTCCTTCAACTCTTTGAATCATGATTCCATTCGATTACAACTATTCCAATGCACCCTCATGGGCACAGCCACGAAGTGGTATGTGGAGTTTCCTAGAAACACCTATAGGGGATTCAACGAGATTGCTTTGGTTTTCTGACCACATTCAAGAGTGGCGTCGGCGGAAGAGATTCGTGAAAGCCAACATTCCTCCAGAGTTCCTGTTTGAATGGTTCCTCAAGTCTTTACTTCCATACATTGCTAAGGATGTTTCGATGTCCGACATTGTGATCGAGGAACAAGATATCTTGAAAGTCTAGCAGTTAGAACTACTTTATTCTCAGTCTGACATTTTGTATGACATTATTTTTTATGCACCGAGAACAAGACATCAGCCTACGTCAGTTCCTGGACCACATGCTGATGGCATTGTGGGATCCGCATGCACTCGCCCTATAGACTTGGTAGCTAATCAAATGCAAATTTTGTTTCTAAACCAGTCTGCTCCCGGACAGGTTCACACCTTGTCCACTTCCACTCCATTGTCTGATGTACACAATGTGCAACAAACAAAACCGTCGGGTAACCAAAAACCTAGTGGTAATAAAAAGGGGAGAAATAATTGTAGGGGTGAAAACAATGGAAGTAATAACAATAGCAATCATAATACTCCTCGTCAAGAGAATGCCAACCCTTCTCAGGAAGGCGGTAATGCTGGCAAGGATTGTAAACTTAGGCGTAAGGTGAAAGTCCCTTGCAAGCTTTGTGGGGAGGATCATCTTACTCACTTATGTCCTCAAATTGAAGAAGCATTGAAGCATTTGGCACTGAGCCCAGCTGTGTTGAAGGATCCCCTTCCTCATCATCAAAACATGGCTTCGCATGCTTCCACCACTGGTTATGGTACTAATAAAATGGCAACGACTTCTTCCAATACTAGTGGTTATGGATGTGTGAATATGGTTTAGTCGGAGGTTTGTGTTGATACTCGTCAACGCGATTATGGTGCACCACAACCGAATTTGGGGAATGAGCCTCCCCCCCTCCTGACAATTCCTTGCATATCGAGAAGCCTTCCGTTATGCCTTCGATATAGAAAGGTGTTCTCAAGCACTCCACGCATAATCCTAATGCTCGAGCTGCCCATAACTACTCCATCATAGAAGATTTGGGCCAAACTCTGTGTGCCATGTCGACTCTTGAGGTTTTGCAAGCCTATCCTTCTCATAAGCATGCCCTTTTGAGTGCGTTAGGAGCTCAGGATGGGGAAAATCCTAGTGTTATCAAGTTTGATACTACTGATGTCCAGCCTCACTTACCTTACCATGTGGATTTTCAAATCCAAGTGGTTTTCCTTAAGAGCTTCGTCAAACCTACTATGGTTGATGAAGGTGCCTCTACGTCAGTAATGTCATTAGCTTGTTGGAAAGCTCTTGACTCTCCTCCTCTAGTCACGTCTAGAACTACACTCACTGCATTCGACGGTAGATCTTTTACGATGCATGGAATTATCCCTTCCGTTGTTGTCTCCTTGGGAGGTAAGTCCGTGCCTATTGAAGTTGAAGTGGTTGATGCGCCCATCGACTACAACCTTTTACTGTGTCAGAACTAGATGTATGCTATGAAGGCTATCACGTCTACTGTATTTAGAGTTATTTGCTTTCCCCATGAAGGAAAAATTGTGACGATCGATCAACTGGATTATGTTGGCACTCCTTCCACAACATCTACGGGATCTGTAGTCCCGCAAGTTTCTGATTCTCAGCCGACAACTGGGAATATAGGTGTTGGAATGTACCCCTCATTGATGGGAACTTATAATCTTTCTGCACCTTGAATTTTATTGGAACCATTACCGACAATGTGCCTCCTCCTTCGAATAATATGTTATTCCGAACCTCCTATTCAAATAATCCATGGACTTTACCATCCACGAGTTCCACGTCTGGAGACATTGTGCACATCGGTATGTCTACGCCTTTATCTGTAGCGGAGCTCGCTTATGATCATATCCAACAAACCACTGCAGATTCGGATCTCTCTTCCTCCCAGATAGTTGAAGAAGATCCCGTTATGCCACCAGTTTGGGCAGGCAACTCATCTTGCTCTCACGATTGCCTTGATGATACTTTACCATATGATGAAGCTATCCTTGAGGCCATGTGTGGTAGTGAGAGGCCTTGGGAAGATATGCACCATCGCTCTTACTTCCTGCCCAACCTCGAGCTCGTTGAGCAAGAGGAGTTTAGGATGACTCTAGCTGAGATGGTTGGTCACCCTATGGGTCTTTTGGAGTCACATGATGTTTTTTGCGGAGGGGAATATGGCCAATATTTCCCCAACCACTTTGATCAACATCTCTTGCACTCTCGTAAAGATTGAGAATGTTTACATCGGTGCTGATTGCACTCTTGAGGAGATTTCTATTTACACTGACTTGTTTACCGAACTCCGGGAAGCTTTCGCCTGGTCATGTGAGGAGATGCCAGGAATAGAACCCCACATTGTTGAACATGAAATTAGAACGTATCTTGATTCTAAATCGGTTCGACAACACTTATGATTCTTGAACGATGTATCCACTACAAAATTTGATTTAATCCCAAACAAATGCATCTTCGCTATTAGGACTAGTCACCTTCTAGGATTCATAGTTTCGAGGGAGAGTATTAGAGTCGATCCTCTCAAAGTTGAGGCAATACTTCAGTTGCCTCCTCTGCGTAATCTATTACAACTTCAGAGCCTCCAAGGGAGAGCTACTTTTCTACGTCGGTTTATAGCTAACTATGCTAGTATTACTAAAGGTTTCGCACACCTATTGAAGAAAGACACACCTTTTATCTAGGATGAGTGAGCCCAACAGTCTTTCGACGCCCTTAAGAAAGATTTGGTATCAGCCCCTATGCTTAGTCCACCGGACTTTACACGAGATTTCATTCTTTATGTGGCTGCGTCTCAAGAGACTATTGGCATGGTCTTAGTTCAGGTAGATGATGCGCTCGTAGAGCATGTTATCTATTATCTTAGTCAAAATTTAGTAGACGTTGAACTAAGGTACACCCATGTAGAAAAGATGGAACTTGCGACTATCCATGTAGTCCAGCGGTTACGGCATTACATTTTGCTTCGAACAACCACCATTGTAGCTCACATCAATCCATTTCAGTTCGTTCTATCACGATGCCTTATTGAGGTTAAATATAATAAATGGATTGTAATCCTTCAGGAATTTGATCTCAATTTTGCTTCGACAAAATCGGTGAAATCATTAGTGTTTGCTAAGCTTATGTCGGACCTTCCACGTCTTGATGAGGATGTCATTCATGAAGATTCCTTTGTGGATGAACACTTATTTCTTATCTCGACCGAGGACCCTTGGTATGGGGATGTCATTGTATATCTACAAACTTTGAAGTTTCCTCTGCATTATTCACGAGATGAGTGACGGCATGTGAGACATCACGCTAAAGATTATATTATCGTCGGTGACACTTTGTATCACCTAGGAAAGGATTCCATCCTCCGTCATTGTTTGAATCACGAAGAAGCGGAGCAGGTACTTAATGATTTCCATGCGGGGGCATGTGGCGGTCACTTATCCGGTCTTGCTACATCCCAACGTATCATGCGAGCTGGTTATTTTTGGCCTACCATCTTTAAATATTGTATTAACACTGTGAAGAGATGTCACCCTTTCCAGGTGTTTTCTTGGAACGTACACTTGCATCCAGCGCCCCTCCATCCGGTCGTCACTGTCGGTCCCTTCACTAAGTGGGGGGTAGATTTCATGGATTACAAACCAGCTTCGGCTGGGAAGCATCACCATATTATCGTGGCCATGGATTATTTTTCCAAATGGGCTAAGGCCATGTCTACTGTAAAAGCCGACAGTGTCACTATAGCCCATTTTGTGTTCAACCAGATTATCACTCAATTCGGTATCCCGAAGGAGATTGTAACTGACCATGGCAGTCACTTTCAAAACAAGATGATGGAGGATTTGTCTCGCAAGATTGGGTTTCGCCAGGAACACTCATCTTCCTACTATCCTCAAGTGAATGGTCAGGTTGAAGCAATAAATAAGTCTTTGAAGACCATTCTCCAACGTACCATCCAACAAAGAAAGACCAATTGGCATTTCATGTTATATCCTGCTTTGTGGGTATATCGAACTGCAGTTAAGACTGCCAGTAGGTTCTCACCATTCCAGTTAGTTCATGGTGTGGAGTCACTTTTACTGATTGAATGCGAGATCCCTTCACTCAAGCTAGCCATAGAGCTCCTCCCTGATACGATGGAGATTGAGCAACATTTAGTACACCTCGAGCAACTTGACGAGCACCGTCGAGATGCCACTGTGGCCATTGATGTTAACAACTGTCGTGTCAAGGTTCAATATGATAGGTTTGTCCATCCCTGGAAATATGCTGAAGGTGACTTGATTCTCTTGTATGACCAAGCTAAAGAACCCCTGGGGGCAGGCAAGTTCAATCCCATGTGGCATGGTCCTTACATTGTGAGGCGTGTCCTCGAAAAGGAGCTTATGAGTTAGAATACTATGACGGAGTTGCCTTGAAGGAGCCTAGAAATGGGCTCTACCTCAAGCAGTATTACGCTTGAACCTCTGGTTCAGGCTGATACTTTTGTACACTATTGTATAGTTTTTCTATACATATTTTAGGTTTCCTTTTGGTTGTCAGGTCTACTGATTAGCCTCTGTTTGATTGACAGATGTCAATGGGATTCCCTACGTTCTTAGGTTTCGCAAATGGTGCTAGCCAACATACGTAGCAGCTTGCTTCTGCTGCCTGGGTTATCTTCTCACCTGACCACCTAGTTGTGTCCTTAGGAGGTGCTTGTTTCGGTCCTACATCTAACAATGTGGCTGAGTATAGTGTCGTTGTTGAGCTACTTCGGGATGCCATTTCACATGACATCCATTCTTTAGAAGTCTTCCTGGATTCACAACTAGTTGTGTCTCAGCTGAATCGGCAGTACCCTGTACGAGACCCTACATTACTACGGATATTCCTTAAGGTATGACTCTTGGAGAGAAATTTTGTTTCAATTACATATATGCATATTCCGAGAAGTCATAATTATATATCTGATGCATACGCTAACTATGTATTAGATTGGCATTTGTCACATTCATCATGAGCACATAAATACAAAGACACTCATACATTTGTAACATGCAGACATGTAGTAGAACTGAGAACCAAAGTTGTATATATATATAAATATGTCCAAAAATGGTAGTGCCATACAAAACTGGATCCTGTAGCCCTCAAAAATATACATATCGATACAAAAATAATGAGACCCCAGGATATCTATTCCCTCCGAGGAGGTCTAGCTACCGCCTCGATGGGATGTGTCCCATAGTAGTACTGTACTGCATTGGACATCCACTGCAGTAGCCACACCCACTCACCAGGAACACCCACTACCTGGTGTTGCATAGCCTCAGGTAGTCGGGCCACCTCTATCTATGGTACTCGGGCAACCATACATGATATGTTGCGCCGGACCGTCTGGAGTGTGCACCCTGCTGGAGTATCTGCTGCCAAATCATCTCTACCCCGACGACCATGTCTCGGGAAGCCCTTAGGTCTCACTGGGCCTTTGTCTGCGAGCAAACAGTAACCCATTAGCACATCACATTACCACCAAAAATATTTTTTGCATTTCAACTATAATAAAAAAATCCATAAAAATTTAATAAACACAAAACAAAAAGAGTACTCACCGATGTCTTCGAAAGCTGCGCCTGGTGGGAGCAGCATGTCACAGTTCTGTCTGAAGTCTATCCCTACATAGGGATAGTCCTCTATCATGATCACCTGCCGATTCCACCAGCGGAAGAACTCCTCAGTATATGGTGATGCTAGACGGCCATGATATCACTCCAGGAGTCTTTCTAGGTTGCAGTCGAAAGAGCCTAGTAACTTGAACAAAATATGAATAATATAAAAGGGGGTGGATCAAGTTGGACAATTCAAACACTCTTTTTCACTCAAAACATATATAATGCACTCAGATAGATGAGGCTCTCAACCACTAGCATTCAAAGGGTTTAAAAATAAGTGATTGCATGGAGAAATAACTATTGTATAGGCAGAATCATACATAAAACATATATATGAATGGCAGATTATAATAGTCACAGAACACTTGCAGAGTTAAGCTTGTGAATACAATGATAAGATGATAGTCATCAGATGTAAACAAACATAACAGTGTGAATGTAACAGTCAAATACAAGTGCATAATAGAAAGAAAATGGAAAACTGAACAACTAATACCGAAAGAAAGTGGTTTTACTGCTATAACATGAAATGTCTGAGTTTACAATGTGTGAAAATCTCTGAAAATCGAACCTGTATTCTACTTCAGTCCTTGTCTTTATAGCCATTACACAGTTTTTTTAGATCCCAAGCAGATGGATCGAATATACTAAAAATAACAACTGAAAACATCAAATGATAGATGTAGTAGCGCATCATGATCAAAGTAACTGCTCTTTGTAAGTGACACCACACTTGGTAGTTTGAGATGAGCATCTTGGTGCTAGGGCAGGTGTGAAAATGCCATTCTGCGGAAACCTATAGGGGTGTTTTCCAAAAATAGGCAGGAATATTTTGCTATCGAATCTGCCAGTGCTCCTAGTCTGCGAACAGAGGTGATCGTGGTACACTTGAATGCCTGTCAGCCTTCTGGAAAACATATTCAAGGTGCTAGGAACCATACCAAAATGGTTTTCTTCCTGTTGATATATTCGTGCATTTATTTTAGTTTTCAGTAGCTAACAAAACTAGGCTTGAAGGTGACAAGCAACGGAAAGCCTAACGTTCGGTGATTAATGAATCATAATATTGCGTTGCCTAAACCACCGAAATGATTTAGGGCGCTGGAAAACCTTATCTACTTTTTGGTATCTGGGAGGACGTCGCTTGCACATCATAAGCTACCAGAATAGGATTCGGCAGCTAATGAACAGTTCCGGTGTTCGCCCAAGCTGCCGAAAACCATGTAAGATTCAACCTGCAAAAAGAAATGGAAAAACTGTGTTTCCATCCTCATGTTCCTTGGATATTTATTCCTCCTAGGCCGAGGTCAGAGGATTTCCAAGTCAATCGTGGTAGTAGCTAAGATCTCAAGTTTTGAATGTGCCATGGGCTGGGGACTTTTGGCTCCTCCCTTGCTTTCTAAAACTTCGACCTTCCTCCTCAATCGGATGTTTTCCCTGACAAGCCTTATGTTTCTGCCCCTCATCTTGCCATGTTTCTTGGTCAATCCATGAAAGGATCTGTAAAGCTCATTATACCTCTCTGTCAGCCTTTCGTTTTTCTCTTTAATAACCTTCTGGAGGAACTCGCGTTCATAAGCTTGCTGAAGGAGCCAGTTGATTTTCTGTGAAGCTGAAATCTTCACCTTTTGGGTTGGCCTGTCTGCCGCTTGCTGACTCTTCTCCTCCATGGGTGTAGGGGAGGGTAAATTTACACAGTCCAAGCCTTGATCTTCCATAAAAACAGATGGGGACAACTTTACATAGTCACTCTCCTGCTCCATCAGGGCTGGGGCTTTTTCCTGGGGCACCTGTTCTGTTTTCACCTCATCAAATTCTGCTTCCACTCTCTGCAACTCCACCTCCTCTTCAGAATCAATGTAAGGGCGGTTCAAAGGATTTGTACTTCTCTAAGGAATATCTTCTGAAACCATCCCCTCATCATCAGCCCTGACATCAAATGTCATCTTCCTTTTGGTTTTTTTCGCCGGTGGAGCTGAGGAAAGGGGTTTTACTGAAGTTGGGGGAAGAGCCCTCCTTCTTTGTTTTCCACTTCTGGGGTTTGAGGATTTCTTTCCACCTTATGGCTGTAATTCGGTTTCGAGCCCACTCCAAAAATGAAAGAAAGTCCATTTCATGCCCTTTCTCTGCAATAACTCAGAGACCAACAATTTGACCAGACCATGGTGGGATAGCCTCCCTGCAATTTTGGAGGGATGAGCCTTTACTTGGTGAGCCATTTTGGTGAGGCTCTTGTGGAGGTAGAAAGGGAGATTTAGAGGGTTCTTTCCCGTGAAATGATCTAGCAATCTGAAGTGATAGATTAACACCCTGTTATACCTGCCCTCATAGGTTATATAGGCTAGGATGGACTTCAATAACAGCTGCCAATTGTCCTCCAGGTGTGACATAGGGATGTCCTTCTTCCAAACCTCACTCCTGTGCTCCGGTTTCAAATATGATTTAAACTCAAAATCCTTCTTAATCGTGGTCTGAAACCAGCTCTCCCCAGTTGTGGGCAGTTATGTTACCTGGGAAATGAGGGCATCGTTTACATGGAACTCTTCCTTGCCAATTACTGCCTTTTCTCTATCATATGTGAGGGAAAAAGATTCAGCCACATGTTGGTGAGAGCCCTGAAGTATTTTTACAGAAGTTATAGCAACGAAATTTTTTGAAAAACTGACCTACCTTGGGGTGTGCCTCCAGGTAGCAGGTGTCACTTAATTCCTTTCTCAAAACTGCTCCTCCCCCTTTTGGCATCGATGACCTACTTGGTGGTGCTTATTGCTCAAACCCGGACTGAGAGAGCAATAGGGAACAGGAAAAAAAATTGCCTCAATCGACACGGTGGGGGTGAAAATGGGAAGGTGGTGTGGCCTTTCGAGAGCTAACTCCGAGGGTATGCAAAGGTGGGTAATCATGAGGGTGAAATGATGGTGGTTGAGATATGATTGCGCCAGTGGAATGGAAACTGAGAAAAGCAGTTATGTGGATGGGAAAAGAGGTCTGTCTGCTCAAAAGTATGGCGGTGGCATCCGGACTGCTCTCGGGATGCGTCAGAATTTTGCTGAAATGACCCTTTTAGCGGCTTAAACTGTGATGGGTTCCTTTCACCACAAACCCGAACCATCAATTTGACATGTCCGTCAATTGACGTGACTTCCCTTTCGATGGACGACAATTCGTCTTCAAACCTGCTATGCTGCCGAAAAACGATTTTCGCTAATGCCTTCTGTTTTCGGCGACCGAAGCTAACCCAATCCAGTTGACGGCAAGCTGCGGGAAGTATGCCTGGCTTTCGGTGGCTAATGAACACCGTTGTGTTCTCCCAAACCCCCAAAACGGCTTCATGAATGTGGGCATGACTTTTTACTTTCGGCAGCTAGGGAAGATTTTGACTTTGCCCCTCGAGCTGCGGAAAATGTTTGATCTGTCGGTGGCTAATGAACACTGTCATGTTCGCCCAAGCCACCGAAAACCGTCTCTCCACTTTACGCTGTAACTTTTCCGCTTTTGGTGGTTGGAGTGTTCTGTCTTTTACACCATAAACAACCGAAAACCTAGCTTTTGGTAGCTAATGAGCCAATATCATTTTAGACTTCGTTACCTTCTCAGACCTACCAGACTAGAAATCAAACATGTGTAAACCAAAAATAAAAAATAAAAGACTTCCTATCGCCTAGATGACTTGACTAATCTACATTTATTTGGGGAGATAAAATCTGCCTCCTAGTTGGGGATGGAGGCCTCCTAACAAGGCTCCAAGAACCCAGACCAAACGCCTTTCCTAAAAGAAAACACACAAGACTCTAACCCTAACCCCTAGCATTCCATTGGGCATGCAGTTATTTGCAAACAAACACAAAAAAACAAAACTGCAAACAAAATGGTATTTACAATGACCAAGCTGTGAAGCCTTCAGACGAAATAAAGTTTTAGGAAATGCCCATTGACTAGGCCACCCAACATCTCTTGCCCTTCCAGACTCTGCAGGTTGAAAGTATTGTTCTGATTTGCTTGAGTTATCATGTAAGGGCCTGTCCAGAGAGAGTCAAACTTGCCATGCTTGCCTTTGTCTTTCCTGGGGGCATCCCACTTCAAAACCCAATCCCCCACCTGAAAAACATCAGTCTTGGCCTTCTTGTCAAAAATACCTTTTATCCTTTCTTGATGAGCTTCTGACCTTTCCACCAGTTGTTCTCTAGTTTGCTGAAGTTCAACCAAATCCAGCATCCTTCTTACCATAGCATTCGGTTCATCCTGTTCCTCCTGGATGAATTTGGTCACTAGAAGGATTAACTGAACTGGGAAAATGGCATCAGTGCCATAAACCAAACTGAAATGAGAAGTGCTTATGGACTTCTTGTTTGTCACCCTGTCAGCCCAAAGAGTAAATTTCAGCTTCGAATCCCAACTCCTTTGGTTTTCCTCCAATAGGTTTCTGATGATCCTGACTAGGCTTTTATTTGAAGATTCAACGAGACCATTGCCTTGAGGATAGTAGGGAGTGGAGTGAACTAGCTGAATGCCCGTCGATTTGCACATATGGAATAACTATTTGTCTTTGAAAGCAGGTGCATTATCAGTTACCATCCTTTTCGGACAGTCGAATCTGTTGATGATGTTTTCATACAGAAATTTGATGATAACCTGATGGTTAGCATTTCTGGTAGGGATTGCCTCGATCAATTTGGTGAAGTAATCCATGGCCACCAGGATCCATCGGTGCTGACCGCTGGATGAGGGATTGATCTCCCCTATGAAGTTGAGGCCCCATTGCTGGAAAGGACCGTTTACCACAATAGGCTTCAAGGGGAGAGATTTTAGCTTTTGTTTTCCCGTGAATCTTTGGCACTTGTCACAGCCTTTCACAAAAGTATATACGTCAGAGAATAGACACAACCAATAGTACCCAAACCTGAGAATCTCATGGGTAGTGGTTTTCCAGTAGTGATGCCCCCTACATATGCTGGAATGGAAATGTTGCATGACCTGCCCTGATTCTTCTTTATCCAAGCACCTTAACAGGACGCCAGCGGGATCTTTCCAGTATAGTAAACCATTACTTATGCAGAATTTTGCAGACTTAAGATTGAGAGACCACGCCTGAGTGGTGCCAAGTCTGGGTGGAACTTCTAAATTCTGCAGGAAGTGAATGATACCCGAATACCACTCGCAGGTGAGCAGATTTTCAGCCACTTGCTGGCTGTCACGCTGTCCAGCTGCAGCTGTCTCTGTTGGCAGATCTTCAGAATTTGTTCCGACGAAGTTGATGTCTAACAGTTTGCAATTTTCCTCAGCCATTAGTTTGGCTAGACCTTGACCCTTTTTCAACCTGGTGGGTTTCACCTCCATGTCAAATTCGATCAGCTTGGCGATCCACTTGGCCCTCTTGTCGTCAATGTTGGGATGAGTTAGGACATCCTTCATAGAAGCTGAAGGGATGTAAGTTGTAATTTTCGCGTGCAAGATATAAATTCTGAAAGCTTTTAATGATTTTACCATAGCATAGGCCTGTTTTTCTATGGGATCGTACTTCAGCTCAGCATCCCTCAAGTTTTTGCTGAAGAAGGCGATTGGATGATCAAGCCCTTCGTCGTGTTTCTGTAATAAGACTTCCGCCACTATATCATGGGAAGCAAAAGAGAAAATATAGAATACCTTGGTGTAATCTGGGCTAACTAGAGTAGGAGCCTCTGTGATGGCTTCGAAAGAATGTCTCACCTAATCATTCCATTTTGTTTAAGCTCCCTTTTTCAGCATATAGGTTATATGATTTACCAACTTAGAAAAATTCAGGATAAATCTTTTGACGAAATTTATCTTACCAAGGAAAAATTGGATGTCCTTTTTTGACCTTGGTATTGACAGCTTCCAAATCGCTTCAACTTGAACTAGATCAATCCTTACACCCTACGCTGAAACTATGTGGCCCACGAGATTTCCCTCCTCAAGACCGAACTGTGACTTCTTGGGATTCAAAGAAATTCCAAACTATCTGCATTTCAGGAAAACCTCTTTCAAGTGCTGCAAATGCTCCTCGTGGTTGTTTGAGTATACTGGGATATCATCAAGGTATATGAGGACAAATTTATCCTTAATCCCCACGAATGTGATATCCATGGCCCTCTAAAAGGTGGCCCCGACGTTCATCAATCCAAATGGCATCTTGGCGTACATGAAAGTAACCCAGGGAGTGGTAAAGGCTGTATTTTCTTGATCGTCTAGGTGCACATAAATTGGATTATAGCCTGAGAAACCATCAAGAAATGACATGACCCTAGCCCCCGACACTCTCTGCAGTAAGTGTTCCATCTTAGGTAGAGGGTAGTTATCTTTTTGGCAGCCCTTGTTTAGGTTCATGAAGTCAACACATAGCCTGACTTCACCATTCTTCTTCCTTACTATGACCAGATTTGCTACCCATCTAGAGTACCTCAGCGGTATTATGATCTTGGCATCAAGGAGTTTTTTTATTTCCCTCTCTATTATAGGTAACAGAAGAGGGTTGATAGGCCATAGCTTCTGTTTGAAAGGGGTGATGCTCTTCTCCAATGGAATTCTATGCTGAATGGTGTCTTCATCATAGGTCTTCAGGTCTCTGTATTCCCGAGCCAGGACGTTTGCAAAATATTTTACCAAGCTGCAGTAATCTGACTTCTAATCAGCTGTCAATTCCGTGGACAGGTTTATAAATTTGGGGTGATACTGGCTGCCTATGTTCTTCTCATGGACAGCTGGGTCTTTCTCTTCATTCACGGGTTTGACGGGGATGTTATTATGGTAAAAAATACTCTCAAGAGGTACCAGCCCCCTGGGTATATGATTTCTTGGCAATTGGACAATGTCATGATGGCCTATTTTTCCCTTCAATTTGTATTTCTGGGACTCTTCTACATACAGGTTCTCTTGGTCAATGTGCATACTAGAAAAATTCATCAACAACCTGGAGGAATCTGCTGAGCTCATCATCATTCTCAAAAACCTTCCAAAATTTGACGTTATCGGGTAGGGATGGTCTATACCTAACTTGGATATCATATTTCAACATGGGAGGCATGGGAGGAAGGAATGTGCTGGCGGAGACAACAAGGGAATCAACCAGATGGTTCATGGCTCGTGGAATATAAGAAATTTTGAAAAACATGAAGGAATCCCTGAGTTTCCATACCTCATCTCTGTATGACTTCAGCCTAACGTTCTTTGCCTGATAGTTCCCATTCACCTGCTGTATGATGAGCTCTGCGTCCCCAAAAATTTTCAAGCACATGATTCCCATTTCCTTTCCAGCCTTGACTCCTAACAGCAAAGCCTCATATTCTACTATATTATTCATGGCTTTAAATTCTATTTTATAAGACAGATGAGTAACATCCTTCAGAGGAGAGACCAGGACTACACCTGCACCCGCTGAAGCCTAGGAGATGGCACCATAAAAAAACATGCTCCACACAGCAGTGGTTACCTCCTCAGGTTGCTGACCAGTGGGCTTGATGAGTAGCAAAGGGGTTGGTTGTTCATTATCTATCTGTAGGATACATGATCTGAAATCTGCATCTACAGCATAGCTGGGGTGGTTCATGGAATTCTTCTCATTACTGATAACATAAGCCAGTCGGTTTTCCATGTAGAGCCTTTTAGTTTCTCCTCCAAACATAGTAATGGTGGCATAAGTTAGGTCCATTTGCAGAGTCCCTCATAATCGTTTGCTCCATGATTGAGATAGAAGTATACCAAATTTCAGTGGGATGTCAAAAACCACTACGTCCATTACCATGCTCTTTGAAGGCAGCTGAGTTAAATTTATGATGAGATCTTTGATGAGGCCTAGACATTTAACTTTTCTAGAGTTGAATGAGAAGAGATCATGGTAGGGTTTCATGATGCTAAGACCAAGTTCATCCATCACATCTTTGGGCATGAGGTTGTGGGAGGCTCCTGAGTCGAGTAAGCAATTGTGAAGGATTTTGTCATGGATGTTTAAGGATATGTAAAAGGGTGGGCAGGACCCGTCCTGTTCCTCAACCATGGGACCTAGGGTCACGGTAGGCTTATCATCTTGGAGGTTCACAAAGTCAGCATCAATGGGTGTTCTTGGCTGGAGGGACTTCAGTATGGATGACTTGAAAGAATCGTTCTTCATTAGCTCGATTAGGGGAAAAGGGATTTTTATTTTCTAGATCTTCGTCTCAATATTGAAGGCATAGGGCAACTTGTCGGGGAGCCTTGTCTCTTGGGCTGGAGCTGTAAGTTGGACAGGATCTGGGGTAGCTGACTGGGATACTATCTGCTACTATTTTGCAAGAGCTATAACCTGCTTTGTGGGAGCAGCAGTCTGCTATTTTGAAGGAGTGACAGACTGTTTTGTAGGAGTAGCGGGCTGCTTCGTGGAGGCGGGAGTCCTCCTTGCAGGAGAAAGGTTTAAGGGCTTCTTAGCGATAGTCCTGGACCTCAAGTCATAGCTCCTCTGATCACCAGCCTAACATAGTGTTTCCTCGGTGATTTGTTCGGTCATGACAACTTCCTCATATTCGAACTGTGTCAAGAAGGCGAGGTCGACCTTATCCTCCATGCAGTTGACATCCTCCTCTTCTTCTGCTCCTAAGTAAGATCCTTCTCTTCTTCCTCTAATATCGCATGCTGGAAAGGAGCTCTGATTCTTTGTTCTTCAGCAAGATTCCTGTCTCTCTGAAGAGTCTGAACCGGTGGGCCATTTCTTCTGTAAGGGGGAGCATTTGTATTCCTGGGGATAAAATCATGTGGACCTTTAACTCTCGTGGAAGGCAAGCCTTGCACTTTCAGCTTGGACATTTCAGAGGTCAAGCTGTCTAGCATTTTGTCCATTTTTTCCAGCTTAGTTTCTGACAAGGAAGAGGAATCTAGGGTCTGTCTTTTTTTTATCAATATTCCCCTTTAGGATTTTGGACGCGACCATATTTGAATCCACTTCGAGCGCAACATCTTGCATGACCAGTAAGGAGGCAGCTCTTCTTTCTCGAAGATGAAGGAAAAAATCAAGGTCGAAAGCATTTGCATATGTGATCCTAGCAGAGGTATCTGTAGGCTTAATCTCAGCAGGGATTTTGCTAAACATTTTGTTAAACCTCTTTGTAAAAGCTGCCACAGACTCGCCATTTTCTCTCTTCAAGTTATCAAATTCCGTGAGATAATATAGGTGGTCTCTTCTTTCCCCCTAATGTTTCAGAAACAGTTCATCCAGTGCCTCGATGTCATTTATTGACCCAGCAGGTGGTTCTTTAAACCACTTTCTTGCTTGACCATCTAAGCTCTGCACAAACACTCTAGTCCATACATCTTCATGGTCGATATTTATGTTCTCGGCATAGCTGTAAAATGCCTCCAAGTGCTCCTCGGCTGTAAAGTTCCCCTCCTCCGTGAATTTTGGCATATATTTCTGATAATCTCTGGTAGGCATAGCAAAAAGAGGATTAGGCAAATTTAGAGGGGCATACTTAGCAAGGAGGATTTTCTCCATTTTGGTTAAAGGGACAGCCATTGTAGGTGTGGATATCAAAGGGATGGAAGACAGCAATTTGAGTATGGGCGGTGGCTGAGGAGGCACAGGCAACGATGAAAGTGGAGGTTTTGTTTTAGTAGAGTTGCCAAAAGTGGGGGTGAAACAGATTGATGGCTTCTCTGGGAAATCAGTCTTCTCACAGGACTGTGCAAGTAAAGAGGACAGCCTTTGCTCACGTTGGTCGAAAAGGTCCTGGAATATATTTTCTATAGCAAGCACGTTGGTGTAAACGAAGGGAAACTTTTCGTCTGGTTCGGTCAATGTGGGCTGCAGGTAGGAGGAACAACCTTCCTCTTTGACGGATTCTAGGACTTCCTTTCCTAGGTCAGTTCGTGTAGCAGGATCAGGGATAGGGGCTTGGGCAGCAACAATGGATGAAGATACTTGGGCCCATAAATCTTCTCCTCTACTTATAGTTCCTTGTGGCTCGTCTATTTCAGAAAAAGGAGATTCAAAAGGAGACTCATCTGATGGGACACAAGAAATACGTCTGGTAAGGCCCAATGTGGTCCTTCTAATAGATCTGGAAATCTGCCTCTACATGGTCCTTCCTCTCCTTATAATCTGTTCAGGGTCTGGAACAGGTGTTATTGGTGGCCTTTGAGGATTCGATCTAGTACTTGGTCTTCTCGAAGCCACTGCGTTCTAATGGAGTCGCCAGATAGATGATTACAACCTAAAAAGTGCCCAGGCTTTGTCTATCATCAAAGATGGGACTGTGTCATCTCCAGGGAAGCTGCTGCTTCAATAATCTTTCCCCAGCAGCGGCACCAATTTGTTATCACTCTAGGAGTCTTTCCAAGCTGCAGTCGAAAGAGCCTGGTAACTTGACAAAAATATGAATAGTATAAAAGGGGTTGGATCAAGTTGGACGATTCAAACACTCTTTTTCACTCAAAACATATCTAATGCACTCACATAGACAAGGCTCTCAACCACTAGCATTCAGAGGGTTTAAAAATAAGTGATTGCATGGAGAAATAACTATTGTATCGGAAGAATCATACACAAAAAATATATATGAATGGAAAATTATAGTAGTCACAGAACACTTGCAGAGTTAATCTTGTGAATACAATGATAAGATGACAAACATCAGATGAAAACAAACATAATAGTGTGAATGTAACATTCAAATACAAGTGCAGAACAGAAAGAAAATGGAAAACTGAACAGCTAATAGTGAAAGAAACTGGTTTTATTGATATAACATGAAATGTCTGAGTTTACAATGTGTGAAAATCTTCGAAAATCGAACCTGTATTCTACTTTAGTCCTCAGCTTTATAGACATTACACAGTTCTTTTAGATCCCAAACAGATGGATCGAATATACTAAAAATAACAACTGAAAATAGCAAATGATAGATGCAGCAGTGCATCATGATCAAAGTAACTACTCTTTGTAAGTGACACCACGCTTGGCAGTTTGAGACGAGCATCTTGGAGCTGGGGTAGGTGTTAAAATTCCATTTTGTAGAAACCTGTAGGGGTGTTTTCCAAAAATAGGTAGAAATATTTTGCTGTCGAATCTGCTAGCGCTCCTAGTCTGCGAACAAAGGTGATCATGGTACACTTGAACGCCTGTCATCCTTCTGGAAAACATCTTCAAGGTGCTAGGAACCATACCAAAAAGGTTTGATGCCTACTGATATATTCGTGTGTTTATTTTAGTTTTCAGTAGCTAACAAAACTGGGCTTGAAGGTGACAAGCAACCGAAAGCCTAACATTCGATGATTAATGAATCATAATCTTGCTTCACCTAAACCACCGAAACGCTTTAGGGTGCTGGAAAACCTTATCTCCTTTTCGGTATCTGGGAGGACGTCGCTTGCACATCATAAGCTACCAGAACGGGATTCGATAGCTAAGGAACAGTTCCGATGTTCGCCCAAGCTGCCGAAAACCATGTAAGATTCAACCTGCAAAAAGAAATGGCAAAACTGTGTTTCCATCCTCATGTTACCTAGATGTTTCTTCCTCCTAGGCCGAGGTCAGAGGATTTTCCAAGTCAATCGTGGCAGCAACTAAGGTCTCCAGGTTTGAATGTGCCATGGGCTGGGGACTTTGGGCTCCTCCCTTGCCTTCTAAAACTTTGACCTTCCTCCTCAATCAGATGTTTTCCCTGACAAGCCTTATGTTTCTGTCCCTCATCTTGCCATGTTTCTTGGTCAATCCATGAAAGGATCTGTAAAGCTCATTATTCCTCTTTATCAGCCTTTCGTTTTTCTCTTTAATAACCTTCTGGAGGAACTCATCTTCATAAGCTTGCTGAAGGAGCCAGTTGATTTTTTGTGAAGCTGAAATCTTCGCCTTTTGGGTTGGCCTGTCTGCCACTTGCTGACTCTTCTCCTCCACGGATGTAGGGGAGGGTAAATTTACACATTCCAAGCCTTTCTCTTTCATAAAGGCATATGGGGACAACTTTACATAGTCACTCTCCTGCTCCATCAGGGCCGGGGCTTCTTCCTAGGGCACCTGTTCTATTTTCACCTCATCAAATTCTGCTTCCACTCTCTGCAGTTCCCCCTCCTCTTCAGAATCAGTGTAAGGGAGGTTCAAAGGATTTGTACTTCGCGAAGGAATTTCTTCTGAAACCATCCCCTCATCCTCAGCCCTGTCATCAAATGTTAGCTTCCTTTTGGTTTTCTTCGCTAGTGGAGCTAGGGAAAGGGGTTTGACTAAATTTGGGGGAAGAGCCCTCCTTCTCCGTTTTCCACTTCTGGGTTTTGAGGATTTCTTTCCACCTTCTGGCTGTAATTTGATTTCGAGCCTACTCCAGAAAAGAAAGAAATTCCATTTCATGCCCTTTCTCTGCAATAAATCAGAGACCAACAATTTGGTCAGACCATGGTGGAATAGCCTCCCTACAATTTTGGAGGGCTGAGCCTTTACTTGGTGAGCCATTTTGGTGAGGCTCTCGTGGAGTTAAAAAGGGAGATTTAGAGGGTTCTTGGCCGTGAAATGATCCAGCAATCTGAAGTGATAGATTAACACCCTGTTATACCTACCCTGACAGGTTATATAGGCCAGGATGGACTTCAATAACAGCTGCCAATTGTCCTCCAGTTGTGACATAGGGATGTCCTTCTTCCAAACCTAACTCCTATGCTATGGTTTCATATATGATTTAAACTCAAAATCCTTCTTAATCATGGTCTTAAACCAGCTCTCCCCGGTCATGGACAATTTTGTTACCTGGGAAATGAGGGCCTCGTTCACATGGAACTCTTCTTTGCCGATTACTGCCTTTTCTCTGTCATATGTGAGGGCGAACGCTTCAGCCACCTGTTGGTGAGAGCTCTGAAGTTTTTTACAGAAGTTATAGCAACCAACATTTTTGAAAAACTGACCTATTTTGGGGTGTGCCTCTAGGTAGCAGGTGTCACTTAAGTCCTTTCTTAAAACTACTCCTCCCCCTTTCGACATCGATGACCTGCTTGGTGGCGCTTGTTGCTCAAACCCAGACTAAGAGAGCAACAAGGAACAGGAAAAAAAATGGGCTCAATCAACATAGTGGGGGTGAAAATGGGAGGTGGTGTGGCCTTTCGGGAGCTAACTCCGAGGGTATGCAAAGGTGGGAAATCATGAGGGTGAAATGATGGTGGCTGAGATATGATTGTGGCAATGGAACAAAAATTTAGAAAAGCAGTTATGTGGATAGGAAAGGAGGTCCGTCTGGTCAGAAGTATGGCAGTGGCGTCCGAACTGCTATCAGGATGCGTCAGAATTTTGCTGAAATGACCCTTTCGGTAGCTTAAGCTATGATGGGTTCCCTGCACCACAACCCCGAACCCTCAATTTGACATGTCCGTCAATTGACGTGACTTCCCTTTCGGCAGCCGACAATTCATCTTCAAACCTGCTATGCCACCGGAAAACGATTTTCACTAATGCCTTCTGTTTTCGGTGGCCAAAGCTAACCCAGTCCAGTTGATGGCAAGCATCAGGAAGTATGCCTGGATTTCGGTGGCTAACGAACATTGTTGTGTTTTCCCAAACCGGCGAAACGACTTCATGAATGTAGGCATGACTTTTTCCTTTCAGCAGCTAGGGAATATTTTGACTTTTCCCCTCGAGTTGTGGAAAATGTTTGATCTATCGGTGGCTAATGAACACCGTCATGTTCGCCCAAGCCACCGAAAACCATCTCTCCACTTTACGCTGTAAATTTTTCGCTTTCGGTGGTTGGAGTTTTCTATCTTTTACACCATAAACAGCTGAAAACCCGGCTTTCAGTAGCTAATGATCGAATACCAGGCCCGCCTAAGCTACCGAAACTTGAAACTTTGCCTTCGGAAGGAGGCCGATGCAAAAATATCATTTAGAATTCGTTACCTTCTCAGACCTACCGGACTAGAACTCAGACATATGTAGACCAAAAACAAAAATTAAAAGACTTCCTATCACCTAGATGACTTGATTCGTCTATGTTTATTTGGGGAGATAACAGGCCACGACCCTATTGTGTCAAGATCTCAACCCACCGGGTCAAGGCTAGATCACGGAGCCTGTGAGGAGGGACATCCATTCTCGGGCTAAGCCTTGGAACCCTCTCAAAGAATAAACTGCAGAGGATGTTACCATACCCAAAGTTGTTGGCCTTACCCTCTTTGCATTCCGTTAGTTGTGTCTTCATAGGCACCAGCAGAGTAGTACACCAGTCGAATATAGTAGGCTGCAAGCATTGTGATGTGTAGAACATCACCGGTCTAGATGCCTGATGCAGTGCTTTGGATTCCGTGATCCGCACTAGAGTAGCCAAAATGATCTTTGTACTTAGATCTGTTATGGCATTCACCGACACTTGGATTCCCACTTCTCATGTGTTGGTGGGACAGTACCGCGCTATGTAATCTTGCACAGTTATCCCACCACCCATGGTCCGTGACCGAAGACTAGCCACCTCCCCTCTACAGGACAAACTGGTAATGGAATAGATGTCCTCTACTTCCAATGTGAGTGTTTTCTCGTTGAGGATGAAGTGTTGAGCATCCACATCCCAGTAGTTGATCAGATGACGGAGTAATAGGTTTTGGGCCCTTCAACCCCATATACTGCAGTATTTATATAAGCCACATGCTTTCAATACTTGTTGTGCTTGCAAATTTTTTCACATGGCCTCATCAACCTGGTCATGCTCTCTTTCCCTCCACTCTAGAGCCATCCTGGAGTGCAAAGCAAGTAAATTTTGGTGAGTTTCATGATTAAAAATTTCTTCACGTCCGTACCCGTGGGAAAAATTGTAGACAGTGGCGGGTAGATGCAGGCAGTAGGTTTTTTGACTGCGTGTTTGGTGCCCTACCCGCGACCCGCATACTTATATCCCACGGGTAGTGTTGAAGCCATTTAGGGCTTGGCCAAACAAAAAATCCCACTGACCAAAACTGAAATAAAAACATTAAAATGAAAGGTATGGGAGTGACCACTAACCTGCTCCGGACAGTTCGCTAAATGGTCGCTTGTAGCTCCCACGATCGGCATTTGAAGTTTCAGGTAAAAACTATCCAAATAACTCCAAATTGGTGAATAGTGCAAATGAATTGTAATTCGGAAAATTTTATTTCTATTTATAATTTTCTGGACCCACTTTTCTATAGTTTTTTCCCTTTTGAGCCGTTATGAACTAATATCGTGTTATGGAGTAGTTTGTTTTCAACAGATTTCCTCGACGAGAGTTGTTCTGAACCATTTCACACCTACGGCAGGTACATTTCACACCTAGCATATAGGTTAGATGCCATTTTCACATGCATTATGCATTTGACCTATTGACCATTTTCATAAACCCTAGGTGCGACCCCGCTTTGTGACTGACACGGAACCTTCACACTGCTATAGAAGTGTCGTTATGTGGCGGTAGGTCTTTCCCGAACATGGGTACCCTAGTTAGAACCCCTTTATGCATTCAGGTGCCCATGTCATTGTTTGTCCTTAGGATTGGGAGTCCTTTGTAGTCACGCCATGACGTTGCGATAAAGACTCATACTCTACTTTGTCTTATGTTGGCCATATCCCTTAAGGACTCCCCTAAGTTATATCATGTTGTGATTGCATTGCATCATCCTGCTTGCTGCTTGAGCCTTGTGCCGGCTCCCGCTTACTCAATTGTCAGCTTGGTGCCTGAGCACTTTTCCCTATCGGGCCCTGCAGATCTTATATTTTCCCTTCACAATTTGATGACCTTTTGACCCTGAGGGAACGCACCCCCGAGTGTCCACATCCTGCATGCATTCCCTTGCATTGAGCATAGGTATGTTCCACTCCTTGGGACTAGTCTGCTAGCTATTTGACACTCGTTCCTTCACCCATTGTATTATAAGCAATTTTATTCTTTTTCAAGCTTTTCCCAAATATGAAAAAGACCAAAAAAATCAAATATTCCAAAAAAGCCGGACGAGATTATGGTCACTATTTCTTGTTGGCAGTTGTTATGTCACCTTTGAACAGAGCATTCATTCCACTACGTATATTATGAGTCGGGACTATAGTTGGGCCTTAGGAGCTGTACTTGTTTCTCAATTTTCTCCACCGATTGGTTAAGCTTCCAATCATTATGGAGCCCTCTGTAATGCCTCCTGCATTGCACAGTTTATGTCAAGTCTATGCTACCTGACTCTATCCATCTGCTCATGCTCTTGTTCAAAGGAAGTCCTGAAATCAGTGTCAGCCACTCCTCAGACCTCTTGACTATTGCATGCCTGCCATCCTTATTGAGTTAGTCCATTTCACCTGAGATCTTCCAAATCTTTTAGCATTGCTGGTACCTCGTGCTGGTTGATGGGGGATGCCTTAATGCCCTCCTTCCAGCGAGTCTCGTTCCGTCGACTTCAACTTATTTATTCCGGGACTTGAGGCTTAGAGTTCAGTTGAGTACCTTGAGGCTTGCAGTCATTAGTGGCAGGTTTTCTCACCATCTATAGTTTTGGGAATACATCAATGTCCCCTGATCGATGGATTCATCCTAGTGTTTGACTTCAACCCATTTATTCACACTCTGATGATTGTTCTCTGTGCCTTGATGCCCATTTTCATTATTGGTGGGTCATCTCACATGTGTTAACGATATACATCATTGACCGGTAATTAGACAATGTCTCATCAAGTTCAACTCGAACTCCTTTATTCACTTAATGGGACTTGCACCATTGAAGACTTGTGTAGAAGACCCTAGGCAATTGTGGTATTCAGTATTCTACATATGACTTTGACTTTACATCTGAGATATCACCTCTCAAATTTCAGCAGTTTGTACCTCTATTTTTGCACCAATTGTCTTCTTTTCAGCAAAAGACTGTATCTTACTATAGAGGGATCATGGCTATGATCACCTATGACATGTATCCATTATACACTGCCTATTCATGGCCATTGTATCATATTGTTGTACTATACCGACATGTATTCAGAGATACTATTGTATTATGACAAGTGAGCTACTCTTTCCACTTGTGTCTCCATCACTCCACTTTTACGTTTTATAATGTATTTTGGCCATCATAGCACTTTCAGTCTCTGACCTCACACATTAGGGGGCATCTGTTACACAGAAATATTCCACCCTATGAGCATCAGCATTGTTTGGCCTGTCGGATCCATTTCAGTGACTCAGATCCACTTATATCCTTTAGAGATACCAGTTTTCCCTATTTTTATTCCTACTTGCCTATTGCATCTTTATAGTAGGCGTACCCACGAGTTGCATCCCTATAGACCGCGGATAGCATGTAAAATGGTAAAAACCACTATTAATTACTTTTACCCCAAAAAGCGGTCATGGGGTGACCTTTGGATCTCCATCTGCCCAAGTAATGCCTCGATGTGTCCTTTCACCTACCTTTGAGAGGCCTATATATTGAGCACATATGGCTTATGGACGAGAGGAAGAAGAGAATCGTAAGAGAACTCTAGTGGATTTTTTCCCTATCTTGAGTCTGCACTTATTGATCCTTGTAGTTGTGAACCATTTATGTTCACCTTCCAAACTCCTTTCTAGTTTGAGTTTGCCATTCATGGAGGATTGAAGTGGTGGAGGCACAAGCGGATTGATCTAGATCTTGGTTCATATTGGTTGCCGACAATAGGTCGTATCACTTTGTACTTCTTCTTGTTCATTTATAGAAATACTCATATTCTCATCCATTCATGGTGTGAATGTCATTTATTATACATTGGGTTACATTTGCTTATGATATTATGGACCATTGTTATTGATAATGTTAATGTCATTTATATATTATATGTACTTGTTGGATATTGGATGTCAAGACTAATTTGCAGATTTCAAGTGCATGGATTGAAAGCTTCAACGGGGATCTACATCAAACGTTTGGATCGAGGTTGGTTACATTTCTCCATTATCTTAATGTTGTCATTTATAATAGCATTGTTTTGAGAATTGAGTTGATTTCTGGTAGTCATCTGTCTGTTGTGGTATTCCCAAGCCACAGTGAGTTTTCTCCAATGCAAATATGGAAATGGAATATGCCTTTGAAGCTTAAATGTTTTATGTGGATGAATTTTTAAAATTGTTTATTAACCTCGGACAATATTTTGCATAGAGGATGGATTGGTCCTAATTTCTATGTACTTTGTAATAAATAATGTGAAACTATTCATCATATATTTTTGAACTATACTTACAATAAAAGAATATGAAAGACTTTTTGTGATCTCTTCAATTTTTTCATGATTGGGGAAATGATTCAGAGGATGGGAAATTTGAACAATGGATTAAAAAATCTCATTCTCACAAAATTTTACCGGTTTTTATCTGTTGGGATATATGGAAATAAAGGATCTTTGGAATATTTAAAGATAAATCCTTAAATATTTATGCCAGCTGTATGAAGATTGTGAGAATGTATAAAGATTATGCTAGTATTGGGATAAAAAATAAAAAAGTTCGACACATAAAAAATCCTCCTGTTTCTTCATATGCCATAGGTCACTTTGATTATGCATCTCAGTCAAGCATCCGTGGAGCTGGTATTTTGTTGAGGATAAATCCTGATCACTTTTTCAAAATGTGGATGAATTGTGGGAAAGGTTCCAATGCCAAGGAAAAGATGATGACACTTTGGGGCCTACTCAATTTTACTTCAACTCTTTGCATAACTTGTAGGTTTACGAAGATTCGATGATAATTGTGAATTGGGAAAAAAAATGTCATTTATAGGTTCTTTCTTTAGATCATTGTTGCATGAAGATTGAATATATTATCGACACGTTTGTTGATATCATTATTGAGCATGCTTTTAGAGAAAAAAAATTTGAAGTTGATGACCTCGGCAACTATGACCAATAGGATTGATGACCACAAAAAATCTAACCCATGGGAAATCTAGCCAACAGGAACTATGATCTTAGGAACTCTGACTTGGAGGAACGCTTTCCAGTAGGAATTGTGACCATAGGAACCATGAACTTGGTAACTTAGACCCACAAGAACTATGACCTAGACCTATAGGAACTATTACTAACATGAAATATGACTAACAAGAGATATTACCATGCAAACTATGAGCTCAAGAACATTGAACCATGAGAAATAAAACCAATGGGAACTATCACCTCATGAAATCTGACCCAAAGGAACTCTAGACAATAGGAACTATGATCTTAAGAGGTATTAACTACACCAAGAGTAGTGATGAATTAGACCTATAGGAACTATGAATAACAGAAGCTACGATATCAACAACTATGACCTCATGAACTCAGACCCACAAGAACCTAGGCCTCTTTCCCCATCAAACCTCCACCCAAATAAGGACACTAAACCACAGGGAAGTATGACCTGAGGAACTCAAGGAAACAATAACTATGACCTCAGGAGCTCTAACGCAAAGTAAATCAAACCAACAGGAACTATGACCATAGGAACCTAGACCCACAAGATCTATGACCTTGACAAATAGGAACTCTAGCCAATAAGAAATCTGACCCATATGAACTCTAGTTAGCAGGAACTATGACCTTAGGAAATATAACCAATAATAACTATGACCATAAGAAGTTTGAATTGGATGAAATCAATCCCACATGAACTATGAACTAGACCCATATGAACTATGACCAACAAGATCTCTAGCAAACATGAACTATGACTTGAGGATATCTAACCATGGGAAGTATAACCAATGGAACTATGACCTCAAGAACCTACACCCATAGGAAATATGATTTAGACCCATAGGAGCCCGAGTGGAGCTATAGCCAATATGAATTATGACCTCAAGACCTTTGACCTAGAGGAACTCTAACCAAAAGGAACCATGTCCACTATGACTGACATGATCTCTAACCAATATGAACTATGACCAGAAGAAATCTAACCAATGACAACCATGACCACGTGAATTCTAACCAAGAGGAAAAATAGTCAACAAGAACTATGACCTCACAAAATATGACCAACATGAACTATGACCATGGGAACTATGACCTCCAAAACTCTAACCTAGAGGAACTCTAACCAATGAGAATTATGACCTGAGGAAATTTGAACTAGAGGAACTCTAGCCAACAGGAAATATGACCAAAAAGAGCTATGAATTTAGGAACATAGACCCACGAGAAATATAACCAAAATAACCATGACCTTAGGAGTCTATACCTACGGAAACTATGACCTCAGGGACTTTGACCCATGAGAAATCAAACCAATAGGAACTATGACCTCAAGAACTATGACCCCAATGATAAGAGCTATGAACACAGGAATTATGACCTCAAAAAATATGACCCAGGGGAAATCTAACCAATAGAAAATATGACCTTAGGAACTCTAGCCAACATGAACTATGACCTCATGAAATATGACCAACAAAATTTATGACCACAGGAACTATGACCTTGAGAATTTGGACTTGCAATAAATCTAACCAATGAGAACTATGACATTAGGAGCTCTAACCCCAAGTAACTCTAGCTAATGGAACTATGAATTAGAGGATCTATGACCTTAGGAATCTATACTCATAGGAACCTAGACCCACAAGAACTATGACCATAGTAATCATGATCGTAGGAACCTAAACCCACATGAACTATGACCTTAGGAACTTTGACCTAGGGGAACTCAACTAGCCAAAAGGGATTATGACCTCGAAAACTCTACTTAGATGACAAGAGCTATGATCAGAGGAACTATGACCCAAAGGAAATATGACCGAGAGGAACTCTAACCAACAAGAACTATGACCTTAGGAACTCTGACCCAGAGGAACTCTAACCAACAGGAACTATGACCTTAGGAACTCTAGCAAACACCATCTATGACCATAGGAACTATGAACCAGATTTATGACCATAGGAACTATACCTTAGGAAGCTAGACCCATGGGATCTAGGACCTAGAACCATAGGAACTATGACCAACAAGAACTATGATCTCATTAACTTTGATATATAGGAACTATGACCTTAGGAACCTAGACCTACTAGATATGACCCAATCCCATATGACAAGTGTGTCATACACCTTGTAGTCTTATAGTATAGCAGGTAATGATTACCAATCAGTAGAAGGGAATAAATGTTGAGTAGTGTCAAGGAGTTAATGTTGAGCAATGACAAAGAACAAATGTAGATCACTAGCATGTAATCTCTCAATCAAATGCTGCAACATTTTCTCCTTCATATATATTCATACAAACTTGACAACTATGACCATTTCTTAGATTGGGATAATTTGTTCCAACATAATATCTTCTCCAATCACTAAGTGTATCTTTTGAGTGCTCATCTTGACACACTTCTTCTTCATTAGAAAACCTACACTTTGCAAACTGGTTTTCCCTAGAGACCTGAACACATAGAATCTCCCTTACTCCCACAAGATTCTCAACACATAGAACTTGGAAACTATGGCACACTTCCTTATTCATTAACAAACGTATGTGTCTTCTTTGATATTAGCTTGACACACTTGTTGGGGACTTAACTATGTCATATCGGTGCCCATGTAGTCGTTGGACACTTGTTGGGGACTTATTCATTATGCATCATTTTTATCATTTTTATTAAGTGCCCCATCCCTATGGAGTCCCTTTACGCTCTTGTTAGTCTCCTTAAAATTAACAAGGTTGCCGAGCATACTTGTCTTGTTCAAACTCGTTAAAGGAATTGAATAGACATCCACTTTGATATAAGTTTACCCCTTTTCCAGATCTAAGTGGATTATTTAGGAAAAAGGTACACTCTAGTTTTCCTTAACTAGAAGAGTCCTCTCTCGTGTACTTTTACACTTTTTTGGGCGAGGATGCTAACTTTATGAAAAAAAGTACATTATGGAGTTCTTGTTTATGTTTTTCAGACTCCTTAAATATGAAAGCATCGGCAAGCATGAAGATCTCTGGACTCGATATTAAAATCCATGGATCAATAATTTATCGAGTAGTAGTCTATCTCTTCTTCAAACTCATTAAAAAATGAAGAAGGTCATGATTTTCCCTCCCATGGACTCGTTAAATTACACATGGTTGGACCTATATCAAGCATTCTTCTCTCCCCTTCGAGCTTGTTCAAAAAATAAGAAGGATTGTTGAGTTTACTTTCTTAGACTCATTAAAATTTAATAAGAGACACATTATCGAGCTTTCTTTTCAACCTTTCCATGCTCGTTAAACAAAGAAAAGACATTTAAAAAGAGAGGGAAGGGAAATATATGTTATTCGTTCTTTATATGGCAACAAGTTTAATCCATCCTTCAACATAGCACTTATGTTCTGTCAATGGGTCTTAGTTTTTGGCTTTAGGATTTAACCTGATTCCAGGGTTGTGTACTCCTCCAATTGGTTACTCTTCTGATCATATGGAGAGTTTGTTATGTCTCCTACATCATAAACTTATATAATGTTTCCACTGTCCAAATTTGGATAATTTACTTACCTCTGGTGCTTAATTTTCAAGGATTACCCCTGTGTCGACCATTCTGCAGTTGTCTTAACTCCTCAAGTCGGCCATCCCCTATATCAGTGTTGTTTCAACTCAAACTTTCAGTGTTCCTCGT
Source organism: Larix kaempferi (assembly GCA_027924585.1). Lineage (NCBI taxonomy): Eukaryota > Viridiplantae > Streptophyta > Pinopsida > Pinales > Pinaceae > Larix > Larix kaempferi. The sequence continues at coordinate 1,843,986 of BSBM01001286.1, forward strand.
GTGAGATGATGAAGGATACCTTAATGCATTCCTTCTCATGGGTTTCTTCCTATCGACATCAACACATTTTTCTCTAGGAAGTGGACTTAGATTTCCCAGTTAGTACCTTGATATTTGCAGTCATTAGTGGAAGACCCTCTTGCTATTGAGTTATGGGAATACATCAATGTCCCTTACTCGACAGATTCTTCGAGTGTTCGACTTCAAGACCACTTATTTACACTTGTAAGAATGTACTAGGTACCTTGGACCCCAGTTTCATTATTGGTGGGTGTCCTCGCATTTGTTAACTGTTCTAATTAATGACCGGTAATCAAACGAAATCCTCCATGTTTGACTTCAACTCCTTTATTCACATGTATTAGGGTTTGTACTATTTATTGACGGTTTGTCTGAAGACCTTGGGCCTGTCTACAGCTTATTTTTGATCACCCAAGCTGTGCAAGACTGGGCCCTACTTATATTGGCTCCTCATGAGACATAGATTCAGTTTGTTTTATGGCTCTAGTCTCTTTTTAACATGGGTCCACGCTTATATTTCAGTGGCCATGCTATATACATATTTTTTGTTATGTATTGGAGATCATGTTTTAACATTCTGAACATCTCCTGATATCAAGATTGTAATTGCTCGATGCCCTTGTTTTGTTTCAGGCACTGTTTGAGACCTTGTTCTTGTGGTTTCCACGCTCCTCGCTTATTTTTTTGTAATGCATTTCGGCCATCATCACCTTCTAACCTCATGAATTAGGATGAATCTATTATCAGTCAAATTGGCACTTCTTCGTTCATGACCACATAGCATTATTGGTCACACAAAAGGACACTATGGATGGAAGATCCTAATTGACCTTAGATGCTTTGGACCCAAATCTTACAATACCTCTTTGAGTTTAATTATTTTTGAATTATTTTGAGACTTGAATGCGACTATCATACTACTCAACTCGCGGGTCAACCGCGGTAGTCTATGCCAACAACCCGTGGGTATAGCCTAAAATGTTGCACCCACTTGTTGCTTGACGCTAAACTCGCGAGTCACTCTCTAGTTGTCAAGAGACATACTCACGAGTATCTCTAAAATCTCGAAAAAATATTAAAAAAAGTGATTAAGGATTATTTATGGTAGTTATCCTAACTATAATAACCTCCCCAACCAATTTCCTTCTGATTCTATCCTCTTATCCTTGCTATAAATACAAGGAGAGGGCCTTGAGAAAGGGAGAACCAATTTTTGCAAATAAATGTTGGATAAATATCCATTGAAGGTATAGGAGCAAGGAACCCCGGGTCAGGTTTCAATGATGCAGGTTACAGAGCAGGGTATCTGGTTTATTGCGGGTGATTCATCTAGAATAGTGAAGCAAAGGATTAAAGCTTAAAGCTCGGATCATATGTCAGTTATCCAAGTATTTATTTTAGCTTTAACCCTAATTATTTTGATTGAAAGAAGTATTGCATGATGTTTTTGTTTTCCATTTATTCTTTGTATCTTAATTAAATGTATGTTGATGATCTCTGATTTTCCCTATCATAAGTAGTTTTACTAAACAACAATCCTTGTTTTATGCTCTAATATGGGCACTCCAATGGCAACTTTGCTTCTTCCAAATGTCCTTAACTGATATTTGTCATACCAAACCTTTTGGTGCTTCTCCCGATCAATATCCTCATTGACACCAATGATACTAGAGATCTGGTATCTAATAAGATTATGCCACTTGTCACCCAAATAATTAATCTACTTCTTATAGAAGTTGCAATTGCTTAGCTTTTCATATAGTTGATTATTCCCAATCAATTTCAAAACCATTCTTAGATGATCCTCATGCTCCCTTTCAATTTTAGAGTATGAGAATGTCATATAAGAGAACCAACCCGAATTTATCCAAATAATGATTGAACACATTGTTCACGAGGCACATGAAGGTAATTGGTGCATTGGTGAGATTGAAAGGTACCACTATAACTCATAATGGTTGTATCACATTCTAAAATCTATCTTATGGATATCTTCTTCTTTAATTCTGACATTATAGTAACCTAAACTCAAGTTGATCTTCGAAAACATTATTTTCCCTCCCATTTGATACAGGAGATCATTAATTCAAGGCAATGGATACTTATTCTTCACTATGGATTTGTTCAACTATCTGTATTCAATACATAGCCTAAGAATTTCATCTTTATTATTGAAAAATAGGATATATTATCCCCATGGAGACACTCGGCCTAATGTATTTATTTTCCAACAATTATTGCAACTGCATTTTCAGCCCCAATAGCCATGGGGCACTCATCCTATAAGGTGTCTTAGACATTAATGCAACTCCTAGAAAAACACTAATTGTGAAATCAATGTCCCTCTTTAGAGGGTGCGCTCACACCACATTATGGAATACACCCTTGAATTGTTGTAGGATTATATAATCCTCCAATATAACAACATCCTTCTCAGTTATTCCCTATACATGGGCCACATACAATTGATAACCTTTTCTAGAGAACTTCTTCAGTTGCATGGATAACATATGTCTAACAAAAACATCATTTGGAATTTTTCTTACTTTTGGGGGTTTCCTTCTCCATCAGTGCACTTAAATATATTGTTGTAGTAGTCAAGGTTAGCTCTACATGCTTCCAACCAATCATTTCTAATAATAACATCATAAGAACAATGTGGAAGAATGTTCAGATATGCTCTTGTAAATAGTCCATTCATTTCCAATGGAAAATTATTCACTAGCTCATTGAATTCCTTCTTGGTTATAGTGACTAGCTGAACCGGCCATGATCTACCATGCTTTGTTTATTTAAAGAACAAAGCTCAACCATTCTAGGAGTGATGTAACTATGACTATATACAGGCTCAATTAAAATAGAGATGGATTTCTTTGAAATATTACCTTCAACTTCAACAACAGTTGATTAATGGTCCTCTTGGTAGTCGTCTAGCGCTACATAAATTTTGGGAATAGTATTCACCACGTGATCCATAGTTTCAGATTCTTATATATAGTGAACTTGCTTTACGCTCCCATTTTGATGTGGAAATCCCTTAGTCTATGATCCGCTACACATCCCCAACATTGAAGTGTCTCTCTTAGATCTTGCAGCTTGTCTCCTACTATCCTTATTGGCTTAGTCATACCCTGTGGTAGTTGTCTTTGTTGATTTCTAAAATGGGGATAGTTGAACCCCCTTTTTCCTTTGTTCAAACCTATCCTTCTTATTTTTCTTCCATGCCTTCTGGAATTCTGCCATGTTTTTATTTTTCTCATAACAGTACATATCCTTCCTTATGGCTTCATCTAGAGTTCGACGTTCATCAAACTCAATCATGTCTTTATAGGATTGGGGTAACCCACTAAGAAAGTGTTGAATATTAACTTTCTCATCTTTGATATACCTGACATATCTCAGTAGATTCAAGAACTTATTGGTATATTCTTCGATGGTTGGCTTCCTCGACTTAAACTCATTGAATTCCTTTATTTTTCCATCATAGTACCTATCGAAGAGGTACTTTCCTTGATGTACTTCTTGAATTACTTCCACACAATCTTCGATTCACTAATATTCTTCACTTGCGGAAGGTGATCCCACCATATGGAATCTCTTCCATTCAGATTGAATATGGAGACCCTTTCCTTCATGTTTCCTGAGTAGTCTTGGACTTGGAAATAGTTATTCATCGCAAGAAGCCAAGCCTCAGATTCTTGGCCAGAATTTTATTCACCATCAAATGCAACTGTTTTTTCTTATTGAAATATCCACGAGAGTTGTTCTTGGATGGTCTATTCCTCTTTTTCCTATGAACAAAGGACCACGAAACTGTAGTGGATTCTTTGGTATTAGACGACTCATTAGAAGATATGTCTAGAGTACATAAACTTCCTCTAGATTCTCTTCTTGAAATATGGGACTTCTTGCTCTTTGACCCATTTTTTGAGTGATGTCTTGAGTGAATCTTCTTCTAGATATTAGTCAAAATTTGGATCATAGCTGCATTCAACTGATTTTTCTCTTTCTAGGCTCTAAGCAACTTCTCATTTTCTACTCTGCAACTCTATAGCTACACTCTTCGGCTCCTCGTGGTTTCTTCAATAATCAGGGGATATACTTGATTTCTCTTATCGTTGGACTCTATCTCTACATTCACAACCTTAATATTTCATCACTAATATACCCATCAATATTTTAGTCAATACATGACTAATATATAATAGTAATAATAATTAATATTATAAATAATATATAATAATATTATATTATAATTAATATATTAAAATATTACTATACACTGTGAAGATTTGGGTCCAATAAATTTTAACTAATATATAATAATAACTAATATCATAACTGTTATAGCCAAAATTGGCACTTCTCCATCCATGATGACATTTACATCTTTTGGTCACATGACGACACTTCATGATATTACTGTGAGTCACACAAAAGAACATTTGTGGATGGAAGAACCATATTTGGGAGTTTATATGGATGACATTACCTAATTAATGGACCATTTGACAGGTAATAACCTTAGGAACAATTTTGGAGACTAAAACTTCTCCAAAAAACCCCCATAAAAGGTTGTTTTTGACCATTTTTAGATAAAAACGCAGGTTGCATATGGTAAAAGACGCGGGTCTTCCAAAACATACGCAAGTTTCAGATGGTAAAATTTATGGGATCCCGCTATTTTTCTATGTTCAATGTCGTGGGTACCTCAGAAACACTTAAAAATGTATAAAATCGAGAAAAATGGTCGGTTTGGGTGGTTTTGGAACCTCTTCTTTGGTTGTAACTACTTCCTTTTCAACCATATCTTCTTCACTTGCTATATAAGAGAGGAAGAGAAACCATGAAAGGACATAAAGCCCATTATATTTTTATGATGGAGGAATTTGGATTGACATCCCCCTCACTTGTGCCCTAGTTTCTTGTAAACACTGGCACATCTTATCAGAGGTTGGGATCCTTGGAGAAGAGCAGTAGAAGACCTTGAATCTTAGTTTCATTAAGTGCCATGCTTGAAGGAAGGTATAATTTGATGTACTTCATTCATTCATTAATAAATATCAGACATTCTTCCTTTCCCAAATCTGATTTTTCATGTATGTTTCATATCTTATTACAATTTGATGTTTTATTCTTTTATAAATATCAATCTATTATTTGTAGTCAAATTGGTTTGAGGAAGGTTTGTAGTTGTTTTGCAGGATGTTATATTGGAGAACAAGAGAATAATCTTGGATCAACCTTCTGAATAAGATACAGATTCTCCCAAACCCAAATATCTTTGCTTAATAATTGTACTTGCAGAACTTTGTATGTCTATCTTTTACCCCTGTACGTTGGTAGTCTCGCCCCTGCTATAGGACACTTTTCCTAACAACAGAAGTGGCGACTTCATTGGGGAGGATCCTATATGCTTTGGGGTATCCAAGGCCATTTTTCCATTCTATTTGAATTTATGAGTTTAATTTCATGTTAGGAACAGTCGTTAATCTTTGTTAGACCCTTCCTCGCTAAGTTTTTGAGTTGAATTTTGCAAATTTTTGGAGTTTTCTGCATACTCGCGAATTTATGGTACTTACATTGGTGGGTCTGAGATATAGTCGAGGGGTATGGCCTTTAATACCCATGTTTCCCTCATGCATGTTCCCTTTCATTATCGTGGGTACCTCCTGTACATGAATTTTTCCAATTTTGGAGCTTTTGTGGGGGTGTTGATTGCAGTTTTTGGAGTCCCTGTTGATCCTATATCTGTGTAGGACCCTTTGGAAGTGGTGTCTTATCTCTTGATTGATTTTATTTTGATGTTTGAGATATTATTTAATCAATTTGGGATTGTTTGAAAGACTTGGGGCTTGTTGACCCAAGTTTGGGGATTGTGAACTAGTTTGGTGTTTTTTACCTTAATTTGAGTCTAATTGAATCTAGTTGCTCCAATTTGACTGGATTTGCAACCTATTGAGTATATTTGACCCTATTTGTATATATTTGAGTGATTTTCCTATTTATATTGGTTTCTTGTCCTTCCTTATGCTTTTGGTCTCTCTTTTGTAGTGAAAGCTCAAGTGTATGTTCTGTGGTTTAGGACCTTGATTGCACTGTTTGTGTGCATACCTAGCTTTAACAAAACATATTTATTAGTAGGTACTTTTCTTTGATTGGGTATAAAATTCCTTGGTGTATGCTTTTCCCAATTTTGGCATGCTTACATGATAAGAATCTGAATGTTTATGGCTGCTTTCACTGTTTAATATGGAGATATGAAAGTTTTTGCATTTGCTTTGGTAGTGTGTTACTTTGAATTTCAGTTTTGTTCACCTTGAAAAAGCATAAAAATTTTGGTTCGTTTTATAAGCTAGTAATGGTAGAATAATTTGCAAGTGACTTAAAGGATTTAGTAGTGCTTTGCATAAAAAAAAAAAAAAATATTTTGCATAGCTAGTTGTTTGAGTAGTTGCATTCTTAGGTTTTAAGTTTGATTTTGCATATTAAACTTTAAATTTTTACCTTTTTCATTCAAAAAGACCAAAAATTGCTTTAGATACAAATTTTTTGCATATGCATTCTAGGTTATAGCTTTAGGAATTGCATTGAAAATAAATGGAGAGTGGGTGAGTTCATATTTGTGGTGATTTAGTGCTTCATGTTTTAGTTAAAGGATATCTTTCTTTAGTTGCACTTGTTTTACTTCTTCTGAAAGTTTTTGAAGTACATTTTAAAGTAAGCAATTACTAACTTGGATAGGATCTTAGGTTTTATTCTAGTTTAGAAACACACCTAATAGCTTAAGTATGATTGTGGAGGTAGGGAGTTCTGAGTTAACTCCTCCACGAGCAGTCAGACTTGTCAAAACATAGGTTTTTTTCGTTGAGGGAGAAAATCCATCTTTGTAGAAGGTGAACCGGGAAGCTCCACTCACACCGGAGTAAAGCAAAAGGTCGTGCGAGATTGAGTAGAGATACCCCTCTGATATTCAATTGAGCATCTACCAGAATGAGTGCAGTCCAAGGATAAATTTAGGGGATAAATTTAGCCCATGGGCTATTTTTCCATGTTTTTTTCCAAAAAATGATTCGCAAATTTGCATTTTTTGAATCCCCATTTCGCTCAATTTTGATGGGGTAAACTTTTTTCACTCTAAAAATTTCCAAATTATTATATAAACTATATAAAATCCTTAGAAATTGAAATAATTTAGAAAAGTATTGCCAAATATCGTATAGATGACATTGTAAGAATTAGAAAACTTTAGGAAATCTATGGTTGAATTTTTCAATTCGACAAGTTTCAAACCTCTTAAGGAGGTTCGTCCTCAGAAGAACGCAATCTCACTCTTTTTTGCACATGGATGTGAAGTATAAATATTCAATTTTATTGTGTTTTTTTTTAGGTTGGTTTTCATTAGTTTGTAGGGTTAGGGTATTAGTTTTTCTTTAATACTCTGAATTTAGGTTTGATGAATTTTATTTTTAATTAATATTGTGATTTGATGATTAGGTTAAATAATTTTTGTTTATTATTTTTAATAATTATTTTTCCCTAAAGATATAATTAAGTGTGTAGATTGTATAATAGCTCCTTGAGTGCAATACCTGAGCCACCTAATCCTAAGCTCTAAAGTCTCTAGTTTAAGTCTCATATTTACTTTTTACTTTGTATTATTCTTTTTTGTTTATGGCCGACATAATATTTATTACTTTTTACTTTGTATTATTAGCTTTTATTTACATTGTATTATTTTGTTACTGGACAAACACTCTAAAGTCTCATATTTACTTTTTACTTTGTATTAAAAGTAAAATGTAATGTCTCTAGTTTAAGTCTCGTATTTACTTTTTACTTTGTATTATTCTTTTTTTGTTTACTTTGTTACTCAATTAGCCATACTGGGCTGTAGAGAGCCTCTGTCAGTGCAATTAGATCAAATTAAATATAACATTATAAATTTTAGATTAGAATAATGTTTATATAAATATAGCATTATAACATTAATTTTTTATATAAATATAACCTTATAACCTTATAACATTAATTTATTATATAGATATAATAAATTAATGTTATAATTTATTATATTAGTTTTTTTCTTTTTATATCTATTTAATAGTGTAGTTCCTTTATTTAGTAGCTCAAGTGTTCTATGAAAATAACCTTATAACAATATAACATTAAACATTATAAATAAAACCCTATAACCTTATAACATTAATTTATTATAATACCATCATAGATCCATCTTAAACCCGAATCTATTAAGCACCGAGAGGGATCCAATTTCTTGAGTTTTTTTTGTTTTATCTTAAATTTCTTACACATTAAGAAAAAATTTACCCCTCAAGAAATTGGATCCCTCTCTTTTAATTTTTTAATTATTATTTTTATTTTTGATAAGTTATGAGTGAACATGAAATTTTTACCTTACTTTTGATTTTTTATAAGTTATGAGCTGACATGGAAACATGACAAATGTGACAAACGTTACAACATCTCCCCCATACTGGGTTTTAACATGACAAACGCGACAAACGTGACAAATGTGACAAATGTGACAAACGTTACAACATCTCCCCCATACTGGGTTGTAACATGACCAGCCCAGATCCAAATCCTAGGCTCTATCAAGTGCCGAGAGGGATCAAATCTCCTAAGGTGCAAACCCTAGTTTTTATGTTGGCTATATTTTTTTTACTTCTTTATTTTATGTCGGGAATAATATTATGTTTCTACTTTTCATATTCACTATAGTATTTTTTTAACTTCTTTATTTTATGTTAGCTATAATTTTACTTTTACTATGGGCGATAGCAGACTATAATATTATTTTAACTTCTTATCCACTATACTATTTTTTTAACTTCTTATGTTTTTACATTAATGGCCGACATAATATTTATTACTTTTTACTTTGTAATATCCACTGTAATATTTCTTTAACTTCTTATGTTTCTACATTAATGGCCGACATAATATTTATTACTTTTTACTTTGTATTATTCTTTTTTGTTTATGGCTGACAATATGGACAAACATGGACAGACGTTACAAGATCTCCCTCATACAAGGCTGTAGAGTGCCTCTTGGCACAACAAACGTGACAAATGTGACAAACGTGACAAAAGTGAAAAATGTGACAAACGTTACAACATCTCCCCCATACTGGGTTGTAAGCACCTCGTTACACTCGGTGCAATTATAATAAATTAATGTTATAATGTTATAGGGTTTTATTTATAATGTTATAATGTTATATTCCTATAAGGTTATTTTTATAGAACACTTAACCACTCAATAAAGGAACTACACTATTAAATAGATACCAGCCTAGATACAAATCCTAGGCTCTATCAAGTGCTGAGAGGGATCAAATCTCTCGAGGTGCAAACCTCTCATGAGTGCAATACCTGAGAAGAGGTTTGCACCTCGGGATATTTGATCCCTCTCGGTGCTTGATAGAGCCTAGGATTTGGATCTAGGCTGGTTTCAGTCATGGGCAGTGACACAAAACTAGAGTTTGATCAGCTGTAAGGAACATGTTAAGTTGAAAACACAGATACATTTACGAGGATTATCATAATGTAAGTAATAAGTATTAAGGATTGAGTAAATTGTTAAACTGGAAAATAGAGACAATTCGCCTAATTTTATTTTTCGATTCTCTTTTTGTTGATCTATGTTTCGTTTTGTTTGTTCTTCTCCTTCTTCTGTCGTCATTTCATACATTTTGATTTTTTTTTGTTCTGCAAACTGATTTTTTTGTTCTTCCAATTGCTTCAACTTTCTCTCTCGATACGCTCTTTATCGATCAATGTTTCGTTTTCTTTGTTCTCCTTGTTCTTCTGTTGTCAATTTGCCTAACTTTTTCTTTTTCTTTTTGTTGATCTGCTTTTTGTTTTGTTCATTCTTCTCCTTCTTCTGTCGTCATTTCGTACATTTTGATTTATTTGTTGTTCCGCAACTTGATTTCTTTGTTCTTCCAATTGCTTCAACTTTCTCTCTCGATACACTCTTTGTCGATCAACTTTCTCTCTCCTAGCATCTTTCGCATTAACATATGCACTGAAATTTATGCATCGATGAAATCCACACTAAAATTTATGCATCCAGGTAATCTACACTGAAATCAATGCGTCCATGGTAAAACAACTACACTAAAAATTATGCAATAAAAAAACCCATACACTGAAATCTATGCATCCATACACTGAAATCAATGCGTCCATAGAATAACATCTACACTAAAGTCAATGCATCCATAAACTGAAATCAATGCATCCACAGAAACCCCATACACTAAAATCTATGCATCCATACACTGAAATCAATGTGTCCACAGAATAACATCTTCACTGAAATCAATGCATCAATACACTGAAATCAGTGTGTCCACAGAATAACATATGCATAATCCTTGATATTCTTTTTGGTGTGTCTAACTTTCTTAAATGTAGGTCCTCAGAAATGTATGGGTTTTTTTTAATAATTGGAGTTTAACCAATACAATCATTCTGACATGTTAATTGAGCCTCTTTATATACTCAATTATATAAAGAAAATCCCTCCCATCAGGTATTAAAAATTTAGGCCAATTTCATAGCATCTTCCACATGCACATCTTCCATTTCTAGTTTAGACACCATACAAAAAATGTCAAACATTAAAATATATGCTGACATTTATACATCTATGAAATCCACACTAACATTTATGCATCCAGGAAATATACATTGAAAGCAATGCATCGTTGGAATAACAACTACACTGAAATTTATGCAATAAAAAAACCATACCCTGAAATCTATGCAAGTATACAACTCACTTTACATGAAATTCAATAAAATTACTAAATTCTATATATTTTCAAGACAAAAAGGTGATACAATTTCTTGAGGTGATCCATTTGATCCCTTTGGAATATAGCCTAAGATTTGGATCTATGCAAGTATACAACTAAATTCTATATATTTTCAAGACAAAAAAGTGATCTAGGAGAATTGAACCTTGAACCTCACACCCATTATCCTAACACCCTTACCACTATACCACACGTAGTTCCTATTATGCATGGAAAAGCATTTATATATATACTGGTGACATTCCTAAATTTAATATAAATATTAAAAATAATATAATTATTAAATTTACTATAAATATTAAAATTAATCTAAATATTAAATTAAATTTAATATATATTTAAAATTAAAATTAAACTAATATATAAATTAAAATATAGATTGTATCTTAATTATATTACATTACAATATATTTTAAAATCATGTAATATTATATTAAATTGCTTTGTGTTTGCAGGTGGAGGAGCGGTGCTGCATGGGAGCGGGAGGGGGAGGAGAATGCAGTGGAGGAGGGGTGTTGCGTGGGAGTAGGAGTGGAGGAGAGGTGCTGCATGGGAACGAGAGGGGAGGAGAACGCGGTGGAGGAGGGGTGCTGCGTGGGAGGAGAAGGGAGCATGGTTGGAGAAGGCCTTTGTGCAAGGGGGAGGTGGGGAGGAGGGGAGGTGCACAGGGGGGAGGAAGGGAGGTGCAGGAGGTGTGGGAGGGTATGCGTAGTGGGAGGAAGAGGGGGAGGACAGTGGAGGGGAGGAGCAGCACACATTCGGAGGGGGCTGCGCAGTGGGAGGAGGAGGGGAGGACGGTGGATGGGAGGAGCAGCACGTGTGAGGAGGGATGTGCAGTGGGAGGAGGAAGGGAGGATGGTGGAGGGGAGGTGCAGGCAGTTGCGCAAGGGGTGGACGCGATGGATGCAGTGGAGGAGGGGTGCGGCCTGGGAGGAACTAGTACATTTAAAAAAAATATATTACCTTGATCAGATTTTCTATCTCGAATGTTTGGAATAGTTCTTTGAGAATAATTTTTTTTTTCTATAATATTTTTGTTGTTTTGTGGTGTATTATATAGTCAGTGTATTTCAAATGAAACGTTACAACGATTACATTATTAGGCCAACATAATATTTACTACTTTTTACATGTTACAAACGTTACTAATATTACATGTTACTAACGTTACATCACGCTACAAGATCTCTCATAATATTCACTGACATAATATTTACTACTTTTTACATGTTACTAACGTTACTAATATTACATTTTACTAACGTTATATCACGTTACAAGATCTCTCCCATAATATTCACTATATCACTATTATTTTTTGTCGGCTTGTTACTAACGTTATAACATTATATCATGTTATATCACGTTACATGATCTCTCCCATACTAGGATGTAGAGCGCCTCTCGACGCAATAAAAAGAAAAAAAGCTAATATAATAAATTATAACATTAATTTATTATATGTATATAATAAATTAATGCTATAATGTTATAAGTTTATATTTTTTCATGTCCCAAATTTGGCATTGGGTCACAATGGCCTAATCACATTGGCCATATTCATTAGAGTTTGTCAAATTGATGCTAAGGGTCAAATAATTGCCAAGGAGGAAAATTACTAGTTTCCTAGGTTTGGGGTGGAAGCTTTGGGATTTGGAATAATGGGGATAATAAATGATGTTGGAACATTAGGATGGCATAAATATTTAATAAAGGAGATAAATAAATATATACAAGTGAATATCAAAGTGGCATTTGATCATGAAGACACATGGAGGAAGTGGGACCCACACAGGCTAGAATTTATGTGCCACATGGCATCCTCTTCTTGCAATTTCGAATCCATGGGAAGCCTAATGTTCTTGGGATGAGTTATAAGGTAAATAATACTTGGCATGAGCCAATGAGGTCGAAATATATAGGAATATTATCTCCCATGGAAGAGGAAGAGCCAATTTGGAGCTGGTGAAACACTTGGGCTAGATTCCCTAGCTCTATGAAAACAATGATGAAGATGCTATGACACCTATGACACAAATCAGACCTGAAGGATGAAATATGACATATATGACATGTCAGGGCTAAAAATAGACTCCTAGAGGGTGCTCAAGGGTGTTACGACAGCTAAGATGCTTCCACATGTGATTTGGTGGAAGTGGGAGACTAGGAATTGTTGTACAAGTGGTGTTCTTTGGAATCTCTTCCCAACTTGAGTTGGCATGAGTCTCTTGGAAGGAATTCGATCCATGGAGGAAATTATAAGTTTAAAAATGTCAATAACAAAGAAGGAAACCAGCTTTTGATCATTTGTAGAATTTGCAATTGCATTTGTGAAGAGGGAGAGCTAGTGGATGACTAGTTTCTTGCCTTAGCCAATTTCGAGGGTGAAAGATTCCCATCCAAGTTGGTAATTGGAAAGGCCATTCAGACCTTTCATTTGGAGATTTGATGGAGTATTTATTTTTAGGTGTAAGATATAGGGAAGCTCATGGTTTCTTCTATTGCAGCTCACTCCTTCAACCATTTTCAGTTTTGATGGCATATTCTTGATCCTTGAGGGAGGGAATTTTTGGTGAGCTATTGTACTCTTTGGGGGAGATTATAATGACCCATTTCTTTTGTAATATGAATTAAATGCTCTGGTCTTCATCTACAGAAATTTTCAGGTCAAAATTCCAAGTAGAAATGTCTAAATCTCATTTTTAATGAAAGAACAGTGCCATTTCCCCACTATCTTGTTGTGAACCAATGTATTGACGATGATTTCGAATGAATGGATGATTCTCTGATGAATTTGTGATTAATAAAATTCAATGGATGTATTTTACAATTTTAATGTACTTTACTTGAGCATTTGAAGCATTTTTACTCAGTTTAATTGCATTGGGAGAAGAAATAGTGCCATTTCCCCAAGGGTTGAATTGGTGATATTTGCAGTTGAATGGGAGAGGGTTGGAACAGATATAATAATAAATTAATGGTGCACATGAGACCTTAATAAAATAATTAATACATTCCCTACCTCTATTCATAAATTTGAGTGGTTTTGGAGGCATTTGGGAACCCATTTTCAGTACTTACCCCACGGGGATTTGAACCCCAAATTACTAGTAAAATTGCATACTTGGTCCAGAATCGTAAGAGAGTTTTCAGAGGTATTTTGGTGGCCATATATCATCCCTTAACATCATAGTCAATTCATAATATCATTCATACACCTCCCTTTAATATTTTAAGGCATTTGGAGTCAATTTGAGACCTAGAGACCAATACTAGTCAAAGGGAAATTACTAGTAAAGTTCCCTCCATTGGTCAGAATTGAAAGAGGATTTGTAGAAGTAGTTTAAAGGTCCAAAAGAATCCCTGAAACACATATTTATGTTCTAAAATCATCCATATAACTTCTCAGAAGATTTGGGAGCAATTGGAGCAATTTGGGGACCTAGAGCTCAAAACTAGTCAAAGGTCTAACTAGGGAAAAAAAATGAAAAAATGCCATTCTAATAAAATTCCTAACAAGGGACATTACATATTTACATAAAAAATTAATGTTATAATGCTATATTTATATAAACATTATTCTAATCTAAAATTTATAATTCTATATTTAATTTGATCTAATATATTTATACATTTAATACAATTATTAGACTACACACTTATTATATCTTTAAGGAGAAATAATTATTAAAAATAATAAACAAAAATTATTTAACCTAATCATCAAATCATATTATTAATTAAAAATAAAATTGATCAAACCTAAATTAACACTATTAAAGAAAAACTAATACCCTAACCCTAAAAACCAATGAAAACCAACATAAAAAAGATAAACACAATAAAATTGAATATTTATACTTGACATCCATGTGCAAAAAAGAGTGAGATTGCGTTCTCCTGAGGATGAACCTGCTTAAGAGGTTCGAAACTTGTCGAATTGAAAATTTCAACCACAGATTTCCTAAAGTTTTCTAATTGCTTAACTGTGGATTAAAAATGAACAACCAGATTTTAAGAATTGGTAAGATTCGCCAAGGTTTATACACTTTTAAATAAGTATGGGTCCTTAAAATTATCCATGTGGTGCACGTACGGGGACTTATTAGTACCCTTTTACCCTTTGGTTTCGTGTTTCGGCCTTTGTTACCCTGTCCATACACATTGATTCGACCTGCGATTGTCCCCCCAAGCCCTCCCTGCAAGGTTGGTAGCCTTAGTATCTAGACTCTAGGATTCATACACGGGTGATGGTGGAAGGCTATTTCCAGTGTACCTAGGACAGACATGGGAGGAAATCCCTTGCATTTATTTGGGAGGGTAGTTGGTGATTCAAACGCTTGCACCCAAATAATCTGTATTGTGAAACCTAGGTAATTGTTCGTAATCCTTCGTTGGTTTGTTCTGGGCACTAATCATCCCAAAATTCCCTCTGAAAGGCATCTGTTTTCCTGGTTTGGATTACTTAGGACCTTTCTAGTGTTGTGCTTTTTGTGTTAATTGTTCTTAGTTGGCCTTATATATTTCTTGCTCGTTGACTCGGAAACTATGGATAGCATTCCGGTGATCACCAATCAAGGGAACCCTGTCCAAGGGGCTCCTTGTTCTTTTGCATTCATTGGGAATGTTGGTACTCCCTTAATGACTACTTTGAATCTTCCAAGATTCACTATAGGGCTATCGGTTTGGTTGTTTTCCACTCGGAATGCCTTGCATGATCCTAACGCTTCCTAAGTAAGCACCTCAAATTAAGAGAATCAGAACCCTATGCCTTCTTCTCCAATAACATATTTTCCTCCTTCTTATACCTCATGTGGTGAAAGTAGTAATACTAGTAATCAACATTATAAAAGGAATAGACGAAGGAAGAATAGGGAGAAGATTCCAAAGCAAGGGGGAAACTACCCAACCTCTGGAGGTCATGTTGGAGGAACCTACTCAACCTAAGGAGGTCATGTTGGGGGCACTTATTCAATCACTGTAGGTGATATTGAACCTATGCGACCTGCCTCTAGAGGTCATGGTGGAGGCACCCACCCAACCTCTAGAGGTCATGCTGGGAGAAAACTTTCAGTCACTGCAAATCATACTAAAAGTATGTCTTCAACCATTGTTGGTCATGTTGATGACATGTCATTGATCACTGCTGGTCATATTAATGACAAGTCACCAGTTACTGTGAGTCATATTGGAGACACTAAATCATCCACTACAGGTCATGCTAAGAAATTCAACATTGTTGACAAACCTAATAAATAGAAGCTTAAGTTCCCTTGTAAGTTTTGCGAGGGAAACCACCTGACTTATTTGTGCCTTGTACTTCCAAAAGTGCAAAAAGCATGGTCCGTAGTTCAAATATATTTTTCTTCTAAGAAACCAGCCACTGCAAGTCATGTTGGGGGCAAGCTGTCAACAAATGCTAGTCATACTGAGAGTATTGATGTTGTAAAGGAGTCTAATCTTATAATACGCAAGCCAAAGTTCCCTTGTAAACTTTTTAAGGAAGATCACCTTACTCACCTATGCCCTGTTATTTTAGAGGTGTGGAGAGTGTGTTCCATGTCTGAAGGATACTCTACTCCTAAATTGTTTATAGAATCCCAACAACGTTTTCAACCTTTTTTTGATAAAGTGGTTGAACCAAAAAAGTCGTTGATCAACCCCACTCTTCCTTTAGAGAGTAAAGTGATCGAATCGATGCAATATTCGAACGTTCTCATCAGTCCTTCGGACACTGATGCACCTACCCCTAAAGTATTATGCATTACCAGTTTAGATAATTCTGAAAAAGGGGGCACTTCATATGTGCTGAGTGAACCCCTACCAAGCTCTAGGATCATTTCCTTTGATTGGAATAGTCTAGCCTGGCCTCTTCTTCCTTCGCTTACACCTTTACAAATAAAGGTTGATATCATAAACCATACGATTCATCGATGTATTATAGATGAAGGAGCCTATGCTAGTATCTTATCCCATTATGCTTGGATTTATTTAGGTTTCCCTAACCTTGTTCCAGTTGTTGACTGTCCGTTGACCTTCAATAGAATACCTAGTGAACTGATGGGATTCCTCCCTTAGGTACCTGTTACTTTGGGTGGAAAAACAATCTTAGTTGATTTTATGGTTTTAAAGGACCCTATAGAATTTGATATGATCCTTGGGAGTGATTACGTATATGTTATGCATGTTGTGGTGTCTACGCTCTTTCGTATGATGCATTTTCCTCACAATGAAAGCATTGTCAATATTGATCAGCTTGCATTTGTTGATCTCTCTTATTACCCAACTGTAGAGCAAGTATATCCCCCATCAATAGGAACTACCACGTCACAAGAGAATTATGTGGCATATTGTTCCTTGAGTCCAATTGCCACTGAGAAGAAGCCTCTCAATTCATGCTTACCTTCTCAAGACTGGGTCCGAGAAGTTTCCCAAGTGATACCTCCATCTAAATGTTTAGATATGTGTTCTATCTGGGATGATATACTTCCTTCTGATGAATTTTTCCTAGAGTCTATAATGTAGTCTGCCATTCATTTGGACATTAATCCAGTTGCAGTTTTTTCCATCCCCGATTTGAATTTGGAATTTGATCTTACTAATGTTGAGTCTTTGGACTCTCTTATAGATCCACAAATCAGTGTTCCTGTTTAGTTTGATTATTCTTATCGAATTTTAAAATCACATGATGATGAATTTGTTCCTGCAGATTCCATCACGTCCTTCAACTTTGATCTTCATCCTGAAGTTGATCGTTTTGATTGTAATCTTTCAAGATTTGATACTATAGAGTCTTTATTGGTCAATTATGCTTGCATTATGCCTATTGTTGATAATAGTGAGATTGAAAGTATTTCTACCACAATGACTTGTATTCGATATTTCTTTACATATGTTTTACATATGATCTTGGTACTAATGTTTCTTGGAGACAGGATTCTTAGTTGGACTTATACTTGCTTACTGGTCCTTTTCAACACTTTGTTCGACCATGACAAGTATATTCTGAACCTTGCATATAAGTTTTGGCTTCCCCGCTGTTATGATGCATTTGAACCCTTTTCTATCTTATTTCTCTGTAGGGTCAAACCTGTTGGATATTGGTGTGTTAGACATCTCTATATGCATTTTGCACCAGTCGGAAAACAGATCATACCTAACATGGGTCACCCTAGTTAGCACCCTTATGCCATTTTGTAACGTCCCCAGCTTAACCCTATTGCATTAATATTGTAAATGATGTAAATATTGTCATTTAGTCATGGAAAGGAGCTCAAGGCCAAGGCCCCGCCACTGACTTATCGTTTTATGTATCAGCAATTAGAATAGATGCATAAGGTTCTTGTGCTAGCAGTGCACAATGTAAAATTGGACATCATGTAAATATGCAATTTTAATGAAAAACCCACAACCAGCTACGCAATGCAACAAAAGAGATGGGGGCATGATCTTTACAAGGAAGAGGGAGGGAGGGAAAATAACCGAACCCTTGAGCCAACGGTTTTAATCCATGTGTCAATGAGAAAGCCCATGAACTCTCAACTACCCATTTTGGGTTATGGACCAAGCATTTAATTCTCCCAAGAAATTGGTTAAGGCAGTTAATGCCTTGGAAATGAAGAAGTATGGCAGCCAATTTCGTGCATGGGCAAGCCATCAACCTGGAAATTCGTGTTTTTGCTTGTTGGGCAAGAAAACACCCACGAAATG
This sequence comes from Larix kaempferi, assembly GCA_027924585.1. Taxonomy (NCBI): domain Eukaryota; kingdom Viridiplantae; phylum Streptophyta; class Pinopsida; order Pinales; family Pinaceae; genus Larix; species Larix kaempferi. The sequence continues at coordinate 1,862,569 of BSBM01001286.1, forward strand.
GTGCCCAAAGGGATGCTGAAGAGGTAGTCTTCTCTCACTCACGCAGGGGGAGTTAGTTGGGCCTTTCCCTGCACGTTTTTCATCCAAATCCTGCATTTTTCCATGGCTAGGAGTTCATTTTTGCATATACAGTAGCTTGGGAGAGAAGGGCCACGATTTGGGGACTGTATGGAAGTCGTTTTTGCCCCCGAATGTCCAGGGACGTTTTTCTAAAAACGGATTGGCTTCCCAGGGTTATTCCCCATCTTCCCATTACGTTTTTGTATGTTCCCACATTTTTCTGAGTGAGTGGAAACCCCATCTCATGCATCCCACTGTGGAATGCGTTTTCCTCCTGCCCAGTAATTGTGGTTTTGTTGTTCAGTGCATCCCGTTTTGGATTTGAACCTGTGAGCAGGAGCTTCAAGAGTGGAAGAGGACAAATTTGGCTTGATGAGCCCAATAGTGTATCCATAGCTCCATGGTTGAGCCACTAGCTTAGTAATTCACCTCTGCCCACCTCTTAGCAGCCTGAGAAACCCAGCTGCTAGTTGGCTTGGTTGATTCTGGCCTATCTTTGGCTATGTGAGAGCCTGTTTCCCCTTTTCCTTGTGGAGATCATGCCCAGCTCGGGGGTGGCAGTGGTGCTGAGAGATTAAGGAGCACACTGGCCTACGGTTGGGTGGAACGTTGCAGAAGCGTAGCTGGTTGCTTGGGATTACTCCATTAAGATAAGTATCATCTTGTGCTATCTTTCAACTGTTTAATGTATGAATACCTTGAATGTGAAATGAATGAGTAATTGAAATTACTTCTGCTGTGTTTTTAAAAATCCTTATGCATCTTCATATCTCCATTTAGTAAGTTGATTGCTTGTGAAATAAGTTTATGAAGGCTGGATGCTCGGTTTTCGTCTCACGATCCTCTCCATTGCACTGGTGTGATGGGTGGGGACGTGACACATTTTGGTGCCCATGTTGAGTTTTTCTCATAGGATTGGGAGTCTTTCTAGATTTACCATGACATTGAGAAAAAACCTCATATCTTTCTTCCTCATATATTTCTGTCATCCCTTATAAGGCTCCCATATTTGTGTTTAAATCACATATGCATTTATTTTGATCTTGCTTGCGCTAATGAACATGATGCCGGATTCCACACTTTTAGCTTGTTATATAAGCCTCCATCTCTGATCTCATTCATGTTATGCTATGTATCAATTTTCCTTTGTGATTTCACATCCTTTATCCAGAGGAGACACACCCTAAGTGTCCTTATCTTGCCCACGTTCCTTGCATTATGCATAGATTTGCTCCATGCGCTCGGAACTAGTATCGCATGTCCTTGACGCTCATCTCCTCCCATCATGAGCATTCTTCCACTTTCCTTCGAGCTCGTTAAAAAATAGTAAGGAGGCTACAAGCATTCTTCCATTTTTCTTTCGAGCTCGTTAAAAACAGTAAGGAGGCTATGAGCATTCTTCCATATCTCCTTTGAGCTCGTTAAAAATAGTAAGGAGGTCAACGTTTCTCTTTTTTGGGCTCCTTAAAAACAATAAGGAGGTCACGATTTTTCTTTTTTGGGCTGGTTAAAATTTTAAGGAAAATATTTTTATGGAGTTTTCTCTAAGCTCTTGTTAAACTCCTTAAAATTGACAAGATTGCTGAGTCTACTTGTTCACTTCAAACTCGTTAAAGGAATTGAAGGGTCTAGCTAGGGTTTTCACCCTAGTTTGTGCAAATGAGCACCTACTAAGGAAAAGGAACTCCTTAGTAGAAGTTCAGAAAAACAGTAAATGAAAGATAGTATAGTAAAATAGTAACTACTCTAAGCATGTGCATAAAACAGAAAAGACAAGATAATAAAAATGGTTTTTTTATTGATTATACCTCCAATGTGAAGGTTGGTGAAGCCTTTGTACCAGTCCAAGAGGGTTGCTTCCAAGATCCAGTTTTATTCCTCTCTCTTTTTCCAAAGGGATTTGGAAAGGGGCCAAAGGGGGCACTCAAATGTGAAAGTAGCTCAAGGGTGAGCTAGGGTTTCAGGAGTGATTTTGGCAGAGTAAGAGTGTGTTTGACTGTCGATATGAAATGAGGGGCCTCCATCACCTATTTATAGGTTTTTAGTGGTGGAGTGCTAGCCCATGGTTTTGGGCACCATATGGTTTAGGTCAGCTGTATAGGGTTTTTGCTTCCTTTTTCCCTCTTTTTCCTCTTTTTTGTATTTTTTATTCCCTTTTTAGAGGGTTTTTGCTATTTTGGAGGAATTTTGGATTATTTTGGGGGGAAATGGGGTTTTTTGTCCTTTTGGAGGCTTTTTAATGGTTTTTTGGCCTTTTGGAGGCTTTTTAATGGTTTTTTAAGGTTTTGGAGGCAAATATGGTAGGAAATATGGACAAATGAGTCATGTAATGGGTAGCTGAGGTAGTGAGCACTTTTTGGGTGTTAACAGATTGCCCCCTGATGTGTGAGGGTAGGAGCTCATCGTATGGCCGATAGACATCATAAGTCTTTTATGGTTTTCCTGGGGTGTGGAGAGGAGAAGAAACGAACTAGAGCCCGGAACAACTGTCCTGAACAAACTACAAAAACTGAAAGTACATGACCTCAATAATGAATGAGGAATAATTTGAACATATGGACGAGGCGGGAATTCCCATGGTTGTATCAAGATATAGAACAATAATAACAATGGGGTCCAAAATATGGGGACCTGAAATATACATGGCCTCAAATAATGAATGAGGAAGAATCTCAATATATGGACGAGGCGGGCATACCCATGGTCGTATCAAGATACATAAAGAATAACTGTGAGGCTTGAAAAGAGGGACATGTAAGATACATAGAGAACCATTGTGTACATCATAAGGGTCCAGAGGGGACACAAATCGGGGACATACTACTGGGTTGACCATGTCTAATCTGAAGAACTAATACACTGGAATAAGAACAGTGCTGCTGAGTGTGGTACCAGAGGAACTGATGAGCTCCTGGATCATTGTGACAGGGAGTCATACTCTCAATGGTAAACTGAACTGGAACTAAACTCGGTACTCTAGGAAGCATATAACTGGATGGATTCCGAATATAATCGCCAACGCAACCCGGATATCCATGAGAACATATAACTGGGCGTTCCAAAGGGAATCACCAATGTGCCAGAGTCAGGGGAAATCCGGGGTCTTCCACCAATAACTGAAGGGATATATACCCTGCGCGAGTCTCAATGATGCAATCAAGGTGTTGAAGTCGAGCATGTGAGAAACAACCACTCGGAGAGGCAATGATGACTCCTCTCAAAATGGTCCATAGGCGCTCACCACAGATGGTGATGGGTCCAAGGCACAGGGACCTCTGGGTCTATCCTCTGGAATAAAGGGGCTGTCGTCGACAGAGGGAGACCTGCAACTAGGAAGGCAATGATGTTTCCTTGATAGGAGAATGAGGTGAAAAACCGAAGTGTGAGAGTAGTGATGGTAGAACTGTCAGACTATGGGGGATAACTTGGAAAGTAGAGTGCGTGGACTCAAACTTCCTTTGTTCAGAGTATGAATATGGGGAATGATTGGGCAGCATATGAAACTGACTGGAGGGAAAGGGATCACAGCTGTAATGGATCAAGGATAGTGACTAGGGTGAGTGGTACTCAAGTTGGTGGAAAGTGGCAGGAGACTACAGAATACTCTGAAAAAAGGCGACCTTACTCAGGGTGTTGCCGAGATGATCGATCATAGTGCCAAGAGGCATGGGGGGACGTCTTCATGGGTTAAGGAACTAGAAGAAGTGTGTTTAAAATGGTACTGTCGTGTGGATTTATATGAGCCCAGGACAGTTCATGCTCATGATTGCTTTCAATTTTAAGGAGTCTGAAAGCGATAAGAAGACTCGAAAATAATGGAATGGTACCGTCGTGTGGATTTGTACAAGCCCAGGATGGTGCATGCTCGTGGTTGCTTTCAATTTGAGAGAGTCTGAAAGCGATAAGAAGACACCAGGGGGTTTCTTTTTCGTGTGTTAGTCTCCAAGGCCCGAAGAAGCATAAAAGAATGCAATGAAGAACTCTTCTAGCTGGTGTGACTAGAGTATTCCTTTTTCATAATTAGTCTACTAGGTCCAGAAAAGGGTTAAAATTATACTAGATAGACGCCCTTTCAGGTACTTTAACGAGCATGAAAGGAAGCAAGATTGCTCGACGATCTTTTCATTGTTTTGGGAGTCAGAAAAGATCTTAATAGAAACTCCCTAAGTGCCTTTTTCGTAAAGGACTTGTCCGGCCCGAAAAAGGGATAAAATTATACCGAACAAAAGGAATGGCTAGGTAAGGACAAAGTGCTCAATTAAGGAACATTGATGATGACCAAGAACAAGGGTAGGGGGGGGAACACTGGTGGGCCTCCTTGTGGGATAATGAATGGTGGAAAAATAACGAAATAATTGCAGTATGGAAGGAGTGAATGGTTGATGTAATAAATGTGGAACAATTCGATGGCGGTCGATGTGGCACGCAAACTAAGGAAGCAAGGTGTTGGGACACAATGGTGAAACTGTACCTGGTGGGAGCGAGAAATGATCTCAAGCATCATCATGAGCTCAGAAAAATGAATCTAGTGATATAAAAAGTGTCAAAAATGGATAATGGCCAATGTGGCATGCAAACTGAGGCGACGAGGGGCATTTTGTAAAAAATACCCAAAAAATCTGGGGGTGAGAGCGAGAAATGATCTCAAGCATCATCACGGGCTTGGAAAAATGAATCTAATGATATAAGGTATATAAAAAATGGGCTATGGCCGATGTGGCATGCAAACCAAGGCGACAAGGTGTTGGGACACAATGTTGATATTGGTCCTGGTGAGAGAGAGAAATGATCTCAAGCATCATGATGGGCACGGAAATATGAATCCGGCAATGCAAATGGTGCAAAAAATGGAGGTTGTAAGGACTCCGGAATGGTCAAAGGAAATAACTAGGGTAAAAAATGGTTGCAAATAAACATGAGCCCACCAAGCCAAGGATGTAGTGGTAGGGAGAAATGATGGCCCGCAGGGGCAAAATACTAGGTGTATCGAATCAAATCATATATACAAGTGACATGTGACCTCAAAAATGGTTGAGATCACACATGTGAAAAAGTGATCAGGGTTACTGATCTTCCCCTATGATATGCGCATGGGGTTTGTGACTGTGGATCACATATGTGTTGGTTTGAACAATGGGTTCATTGACGTGCTGAGATAGATGTGATGGGGAAGGTTCAGAATGATTGAGCATGCCCCCTATCCCAGGGTCGAGGTAATCTATTAGGCACCTTAACTCAGAGGTGTCAATGTGGTGTTCTGTGATAGCGAGGTCAAGACCAGGCAAAGACATCACAGAACTCTTGGAAAAGTTTTGTGTACGCTCCGATCTCATATTCACTACAAGAGGCTCCTAAAGTGATGAGTTCAGGGGCACCTTCTGAGGTAGCGATATCAATTTGGATTGTGGGTGAGATGTTGGCCATGTTACCTTCCTCAAAGGCATCAGAAGTAGGAATGGGATCCTTAAACCAGTCGACTTTAGTGGGAAGGAAATCTTTGGACTCAACTGCAAATTGGGTGGCTGTGGTGGAGGAGGACTCTTCTGGGAAGAAATAGGAACGATGGTGCATGTCTTCCCAGGGATAATCTAGGGCAGTGAGGGCCTCTGGAATCTCCTCATCATTACGAAAACTTTGAGTTGTCAAATCGGTTGACGAGGAAGTGGTAGTCAAAGAGATCATATAGATGGTGTTAATTTCTTCGGATGAGGGTGATACTGGGGGGTGGATCTCTTCAATTGTGGGGGGTGTCGTCTCAAGGTCCAAATTATTCATCTCGTAGAGAGCTGCTTGATAATCTGGGAGATCAGGACAGTGGTGTGAGTAATGGCCATAAATACTGCCTATGGCATAAGGGTGGTTGGTACACAGTGATTTATCACGAGGCTTAGGGATTGGATCGAGTTCGACAACCGGGATGTTGGGGTCGTCGTCAAGTATTTGCATGTGTTCCTGTAATGCAGGTAATTGTGGACGTTGATGAGTCGGATGGCCTAACTCATCACACAATGAGCATTTGGGAGGAGCACGAAATACAGGGGGGGTTTTTAACTGCTTTGGGCGAAGGTACAGTAGTATATAGTTGTGGGAATCTGCCCCTATTGTGCTTGATAAGAGGCAGGGGATTCGTAGATTATGAAGGGGTAGTGACACTAGGAGGTGGTTGACTAGTAGTGGCAATGGGTTGCACCGGTTGTAGGATGACATTTGGTGTCGTCGGGGGAATGAGAGGCAAAATATACCACACAGGTAATCCTAAGGTTAACCTGGGGAGGCTAAGAGTAATCATAACCGGGGTGCTTACTACTCCCAATGGAGGGAATAGGAAGAGAATTATGTGGATGGGTGTAACACCAATGTGAGTAGGTACCAATGGTGGTTTGGGTAACAAGGGCGGTTGATTGTTTGGTGTTTGTGTATTGTGGGAAAGGCTACATAGTTCAGATACTTCGGTCGTGGGTGACGGGGGTTGAATGGATTGGAATGTTGAGGTCATCGGTGTATTTGAGTAAACTCCGAGTCCCACGGAGGAAACAAACAAGGTAGTTGCACCACAAACAGGTTGTTCAACCATGGGGAGAACATTCTCTGGTGCAGCGGGGGCATTGGGATCATAATAGGTGATTTGATCGACCTTGACCACACATCCGTCATGGGGGAACATCATGGTACGAAAAACGGATGAAGCAACCGCCCGTATGGCATACATGTAGCTGCGGCCAAGTAAGAGGTTATAATCAAGTTGGGCATTGATGACCTCTATGTCAATGAGCACGGATTTTTCAGCCAACTCGATGGGGACATTAGCTAAAAGACTTTGGGGTTGAGCCGAACGGCCATCGTAGGCTCGCAATGCAGTGGAGGACTGTTGGAGAGTAGGGGATCCCAACTTCTGCCAAATGAAGGTGGACATAACGCATGTAGAGGCACCTTCATCGATAATGCACCGATGGATGACAAGATTCTGAACGAAAATTGAAACTTGGAAAGCTAAAGTGGAAGGCAGGCATGGTTCGGACTGGTCTAAATTGAAGGCCATCAGTCGTGAATCATTTGGGTCAATAGCACCAATGGTGGAGAGCAAAGTCTTGCACTGTGAAGGACAGTATTTTAAGACTTCTAATGCAAACATGGCTGTGGGAGACTGGGCTAAGTCATCTACAATGTTGTGATTTGACGCAGTGTGAGCATTGGGATTATTGTTGATGCGATGAAGTGGGAAGCGAGGTGCTTTGGAGGCATCATCTAGTGGAGCCGGAGGTATATGTAACGTCTGATCAGTGGGATGAGCGTTAGTGTTTTTGTCGACGGGAGGGGCTTCAGGGGTTGAGCCATATTGGTTTCGACGGGTTTGGAGGTTGCCATCGGTGGATGACATTATTAAAAAGTGGTGGGTACCTAAGTCTAATAGGGTTTGATCAGTATCGGCATAAGCAATCTATTGTTTTGGTGGCGTGTTTCCTTTAGGGAGAGCTAATGGCTGAGTGTTCACTACGCCTTGAGTTGGTAAGAGGTTTTGCAGCACCAAAGGTTGATGCTAAGGTGGTGGGGGCTCGGGTGGCGCCTGAGGAACCGCGTGCCCTTGGCAATGGCCATCATCAGTCCAAAGTTGTCGAGCTCACTCCAAATGTGGGCAAGCATGTGTGTAGTGGCAATAGATCCCACAAATAGAACAAGGAGGTTTTGTTCGCAAATTAGTATTTTTGGCCTGCTTGGGCAGCCGATCAGGGTTTTGGTTGGCAAGTGCCACGTTATTGTTGTTTCGGGGATTGGGAGGTTGACCGTCTTGGTTTGGAGGGGGGTTATTCCCATGGTTACGGCCTTTGCCAAGGTTTTGTTGGCCCTGTTGGTGCTAGTTATTTTGGTTCTGCTGTGCATTCTATTGGGCATACACTTGCCTTTCGGCAGCAGGTGGGTTCTGGGGTTGTGCAGGTGCAGGAGCAGGCTGTGGTGGATAATAAGTAGGTGGAGGCTGCGTAGGTGCTGAACCTTGTGGGGATTGCTGATATGTCTCCGAAATGGGTTGTGGGTTTGTCGCAGGGACTCCCTATGGCAGGTAACAAGCAGGTTGGGCTTGAGAGGACAAAGGAGCTGGTGCAGCCTGTGGGTGGTAATATGGTTGAGGGACGACCGAGGGGCCATAAGCGGGGGATGCATGACCAAGGCACTAATGTGGACACGAGGGTCCATGAGAATGGTGGTGATGTGCCATGGGAGCATACGAATTGGTTTCTCCAGACTGAGATGTAGCCCGCGAAAGGTCGGGGCCATGGCTAGGACGTGCTATGGAAAAGGGTTGAGGATGCGAGGCAATTCGACCAATGATGCCATCTACAGCATGGGATGCCCCCAACGCATCGTGTCGGGAGAAATTGCCACGAGGGGCGTCAGGTATGATGGAATACAGATAACTCGACTGGGCATAAATAAGGTCAAATTGCTGGGCTTTGAGGATGGCCTCTTCTTCTGACTAGGGTCGTTCGGATGCTACATCCTTGGCAATGACAGGAAGGAGGGATTTTACAAACCAATCTAAGAAGATACAGTTGTCTAACTTGATTTTATAGAGGTTGCGGCGTCGACGCCACTCATGAATGTGGTCAGTGATGTGGGTAGCCGTGTTCTATCTGCAAGACAGTAGGATCTCAACTCCTACGTCATAGCGGACAGGTAACTGAAAGAACTGTAGGAAAGTCAAGGCAAGGGAAGTAAAGTTGGCATGGGTCCCATGGGGCTGCTCGATGTACCACTTAGCTGCAGAGCCAGTGAGGGTGCACTGTAACAGACGGAGGCAGACAGAGTCATCTACTATGGAGTTGGAGGAACACCATAGATGGAAAGACATAATATGGTTCTGGGGGTCTTCACCTTCCTTGCCCTCAAACTTAGGGATGTCGAAGGGGAGTTTGGTGGGCATGTGAGGCCACACAGGGTCGTGTCTGATGGGATCGTTAGTCAGTCTTGCTAGGTCAGGAAGATTGAGACTCGCCATGAATGGAAAACTAGTAGAAGGATGTGACATACTAGTGGTTGTGACCATGTTGGGGCCAGTGCCCCCAAGTGGAGGGGTTGGGTTTGGGATGTTGCCCCCAAGTGGAGGAACGAAAGTGGTATGGGATGGTCCTGCACTACCAAGGGTAATGTAAGTCACTGATGGAGTGGGTATAGGTATGCCAACTACTGGAATGGGTACAGTGATCGGAATGGTAGACGTGGGCCCCATCGAGGGCATACCCATAGTAGGTTTGATAGCTGGTGTGGTGGTGGATGCTCCACCAATGGTCCCTACAAAGAAAGGAGTGGAAGTCACACCAGCCATGAGGCTGGTTGGTGCAGTGTAAGTGGGTTTCTCGGACTCTGCCTCAGAATCAGAGGAAAAATAAGGGGCGTCTAAATCGGGTGAAGGAGTTCTATGTCATTGACGAGTGGAGTCAAGTGACAAATCTCGAGATCTATGATGAGTGGTATAAAGTGATGAAGATCTATGTCTATGATGGGTGATGTCAAGTGAACCATGTTGTGGGGGCTCGCCCTGGAGGCACCAAGAATGTCTCGGGGACTCAATGGTGACAGATGGTGTCAAGTATCTGGGGGTCGTGTTGAGTGAAAAACAGCTCAAAAACCCAAATGCAACTGAGTGTGCAGAAGGAAAGATCAAAAAGTATATGGCACTTAGGCCAACAACCAACTCAAAACACTTACTGTAACAGCTGTGCTACAATAAGTGGAGTATCAACAGAAATGGTCAGAATACCAACAAGCAGTAGGTTTCCTAAAGAATAAAAATAGTGGACTCGCTAGACCAAAAGGAGGTAAGGGAGCATGCAAACACCTAGCTAAATAGTATTCTGACTTAACTAGACATATCCTCTGCAAGGTGATGAAATCCAAGTCAAAAAATATGGATAGTAGAGCCAAGTGGCTAAAGATACCCCCCTAACGGGAGGGACACCGGGTAGTCAATCCTAGAAGAAAAGAAACTAAGATACCCCATTCATGACATGTTTGGTTGGGTGAATCTATCGTTTGGTTATATCACCGTTGTATCGCCATACGGGTGATACACCAAGAACTGCGGAAGGTATCCTTCGATTACTGAATGGATTGCGGTATTCCACTCAGGCTTCCGGAACTAGTCTGTCGACTTCAACCCTCCTAAGGGAGAGGCCTTCCCGATAAATTTGTCTTAAACCATGTTAGAAAATACTAGGGGATTTTGGTTCCCTAATGGACAACAGCTATGTCTCAACTGTAAGCAACCGAGGGGTGTTATTTGGAAGACTATCCCCCCGAACCTAACTACAAAAATTCTTATGTGTTCCCCAAGTGGGGTTAGAATGTTGGTTGTGTTAAGTAGTATTTTAGGTCTCACTTGAATTAGGTGACAGAGTGTGTGCGTGTGAGATGATGAACCCAAGTAAAAGTGCCACGGGGTGGAAAACTTTTTAACTAAAAATAACAATATAGAATTTAAACTTTGAAATGCAAAATTTTCTCTTTTCAATTAAAATGCTGAAATTTTTTTAAAAAATATTTTGTAAATGGAACAGAAATATTACTGCAGAAAAAAGGCTGTACGGAAGTATGGTTGCAGATAGGACAGATGGCTGTGCAAGTGCAGAAAATATTGCGGCAAAGTGCTAGGTTCAAAACAGTGAAAAAAGTACAGAAAACAGATCGCGGGTCTGTGGCAAATATGGGCGGTCGGACCGCGGGAAACAGCTCAACAGTCGTGGACGGGTTGCGGGATTTTGGCCGAAAGATGCAGGCAGAACGCGGGAAAAGGGTTGAAAGTCGCAGGTGGGTTGCAGGAAAATGGCTAAAAACCACAAGCGGGATGCAGGAAAATGGTCGAAAGATGCAGGCGGGTTGCAAAAAAATGGCTGAAAGCCGCAAGCGAGATGCGGGAAAATGGCCGAAAGACACAGGCGGGTTGCAGAAAAGTGGCTGAAAGCCGCAAAGGGGATGCAGGAAAAAGGCTAAAAGATGCAGGTGGGTTGTAGGAAAACGGCTGAACGGCGCAAGCGGGACGCAGAAAAATCGGTTAACAACTGCGGTCGGACCGCACGAAACAAGCTAATAGCCGCGGTCAGATCGCAAGTCACAGACTAGAAACCACCGGTAGATCGTCGGAAACAGACTAAGAGCCGCATTCGGATCGCAAGTAAATGCCTGAAAGACATGGTCGGAACGCAACTGCGGGGGGAAAAAGACGTGGTTTACGGCAGCCGAAAGGAAAAACCAGAAAAATATTGTAGAAAATTAAAAACGTTTAAAACTTTAAAACTATAACCAGAAATTCAAAGGAACACAAGGGTTGGAGTCGCCAAAACTGTAGCTAGGGTTTTCACCCTAGCTTGTGCAAATGAGCACCTACTAAGGAAAAGGGACTCCTTAGTAGGAGTTCAGAAAAACAGTAAATGAAAGACAATACAGTAAAATAGTAACTACTCTAAGCATGTGCATAAAACAGAAAAGACAAGATAATAAAAATGGTTTTTGTATTGATTATACCTCCAATGTGAAGGTTGGTGAAGCCTTTGCAACTGTCCAAGAGGGTTGCTTCCAAGCTCTAGTTTTGTTCCTTTCTCTTTCTCCAAAGGGGCACTCAAATGTGAAAGTAGCTCAAGGGTGAGCTAGGGTTTCAGGAGTGATTTTGGCAAAGTAAGGGTGTGTTTGACTGTGGATATGAAATAAGGGGCCTCCATCACCTATTTATAGGTTGTTAGTGGTGGAGTGCTAGCCCATGGTTTTGGGCACCATATGGTTTAGGTCAGCTGTATAGGGTTTTTGCTTTCTTTTTCCCTCTTTTTCCTCTTTTTTTTATTTTTTATTCCCTTTTAAGAGGGTTTTTGCTATTTTGGAGGAATTTTGGATTATTTTGGGGGGAAAAGGGGTTTTTTGGCCTTTTGGAGGATTTTTAATGGTTTTTTGGCATTTTGGAGGCTTTTTTGGCCTTTTGGGGGCTTTTTAATGGTTTTTAAGGTTTTGGAGGCAAATATGGTAAGAAATATGGACAAATGAGTCATGTAATGGGTAGATGAGGTAGTGAGCACTTTTTGGGTGTTAACAGATTGCCCCCTGATGTGTTAGGGTAGGAGCTCATCATATGGCCGATAGACATCATAAGTCTTTTATGGTTTTCCTGGGGTGTGGAGAGGAGAAGAAACGAACTAGAACCCATAACAACAGTCCCGAACAAACTGCAAAAACTGAAAGTACATGACCTCAATAATGAATGAGGAATAGTCTGAACATATGGACAATGCGGGAATTCCCATGGTCGTATCAAGATATAAAACAATAATAAAAATGGGGTCCAAAATATGGGGACCTAAAATATACATGGCCTCAAATAATGAATGAGGAAGAATCTCAATATATGGACGAGGCGGGCATACCCATGCTCGTATCAAGATACATAAAGAATAACTGTGAGGCCTGAAAAGAGGGACCTATAAGATACATAGAGAACCATTGTGTACATCACAAGGGTCCATAGGGGACACAAATCGGGGAGATACTACTGGGCTGACCATGTCTAAGATGAAGAATTGATACACTGGAATAACAACAGTGTTGCTAAGTGTGGTACCAGACGAACTGATGAGCTGCTGGATCATCGTGACAGGGAGTCATACTCTCAATGGTACACTGAACTGGAACTGAAATGGGTACTCTAGGAAGCATATAACTGGATGGCTTCGGAATACAATCGCCAATGCAACTCGGACATCCACAGGAACATATAACTGGGTGTTCCGAAGGGACTCTGCAATGTGCCATAGTCGAGGGAAATCCAGGGTCTTCCACCAATAACTGAAGGGATATATACCCTACGCTAGTCTCAATGATGCAATCAAGGTGTTGAATTCGAGCATGTGAGAAACAACCACTGGGAGAGGCAATGATGACTCCTCTCAAAATGGTCCATAGGCACTCACCACAGATGGTGATGGGTCCAAGGCGCAGGGACCTCTGGGTCTATCCTCTGGAATAGAGGGGCTGTCGTCAATAGAGGGAGACCTACAACTAGCAAGGCAATGATGTTTCCTTGATAGGAGCACGAGGTGAAGAACCGAAGTGTGAGAGTACTGATGGTAGAACTGTCAGACTGTGGGGGATAACTAGGAAAGTAGAGTGGGTGGACTCAAACTTCCTTTGTTCAGAGTATGAAGATGGGGGATGATCAGGCAACATATGAAACTGACTGGAGAGAAAGCGATCACAGCTATAATGGATCAAGGATAGTGACTAGGGTGAGTGGTACTCAAGTTGGTGGAAACTGGCAGGAGATTGCAGAATACTATGAACAAAGGTGACCTTACTGGGGGGTGGCGCCGAGATGATCGATCATAGTGCCAAGAGGCACGGGGGGGACGTCTTCATGGGTTAAGGAACTAGAAGAAGTGTGTTTAAAATGGTACTGTCATGTGGATTTATACGAGCCCAGGACCGTTCATGCTCGTGAATGCTTTCAATTTTAAGGAGTCTGAAAGCGATAAGAAGACTCAGAAATAATGGAATGGTACCGTCATGTGGATTTGTATGAGCCCAGGATGGTGCATGCTCGTGGTTGCTTTCAATTTGAGAGAGTCTGAAAGCGATAAGAAGACACCAGGGGGTTTCTTTTTTGTGTGTTAGTCTCTAAGGCCCGAAGAAGCATAAAAGGATGCAATGAAGAACTCTTCTAGCCGGTGTGACTATAGTATTCCTTTTTCATAATTAGTCTACCAGGTCCGGAAAATGGTTAAACTTATATTAGATAGACGCCCTTTCAGGTATTTTAATGAGCATGAAAGGAAGCAAGATTGCTCGGCGATCTTTTCATTGTTTTAGGAGTCAGAAAAGAGCTTAACAGAAACTCTCTAAGTTCCTTTTTCGTAAAGGACTTGTTCGGCCCGGAAAAGGGATAAAATTATACCAAATAAAAGGAATGGCTAGGCAAGGAGGAAGTGCTCAATCAAGGAACATTGATAATGACCAAGAATGAGGGTAGGGGAGGAACACTGGTGGGCCTCCTTGCGGGATAATGAATGGTGGAAAAACAATGAAATAATTGCAGTATGGAAGGAGTGAATGGTTCTTGTAAAAAATGTGGAACAATCCGATGGAGGCCGATGTGGTGTGCAAATCGAGGCAGTAAGGTGTCGGGACACAATGGTAAAACTGTACCTAGTGAGTGCGAGAAATGATCTCAAGAATCATCACGAGCTCGAAAAAATGAATCCGACGATATAAAAGGTGTCAAAAATGGATAACAGCCGATGTGGCATGCAAACCGAGGTGACGAGGGCGTTTTGGAAAAAATACCCAGAAAATATGGGGGTGAGAGCGAGAAATGATCTCAAGCATCATCACGGGCTCGGAAAAATGAATCTGATGATATCAGGGATATCAAAAATTGGCTACGACCGATGTGGCACGCAAACCAAGGCGACAAGGTGTCGGGACACAATGTTTATATTGGTCCTGGTGAGAGAGAGAAATGATCTCAAGCATCATCACAGGCACGGCAATATGAATCCGGTAGTGCAAATGGTGCAAAAAATGAAGGTTGTAAGGACTCCGGAATGGTCAAAGGAAATAACTAGGTTAAAAAAAATGGTTGCAAATAAAGGTGAGCCCACCAAGCCAAGGATGCAGTGGTAGGGAGAAATGATGACCCGCGGGGGCAAAATACTAGGTGTATTGAATCAAATCATATATACAAGTGACATGTGATCTCAAAAATGGTTGAGATCACGCATGTGAAAAAGTGATCAGGGTTAATGATCTTCCCCTATGATATGCGCATGGGGTTTGTGACTATGGATCACATATGTGTTGGTTTGAACAATGGGTTCATTGACGTGTTGAGATAGATGTGACGGGGAAGGTTCAGAATGATTGAGCATGCCCCCTATCTCAGGGTCAAGGTAATCTATTAGGCCCCTTAACTCAGAGGTGTCAATGTGGTGTTTTATGATAGCGAGGTTAAACTAGGCATTTTGGTATAGGACCAGGCAAAGACATCACATAACTCTTGGAAAAGTTTTGTGTACACTCCCATCTCATATTCACTGCAGGAGGCTCCTAAAGTGATGAGTTCAGGCGCACCTCCTAGGGTAGCAATATCAATTTGGATTGTGGGTGAGATGTTGGCCATGTTACCTTCCTTAAAGGCATCAGGAGTGGGAATGGGATCCTTAAACCAGTCGACTTTAGTGGGAAGGAAATCTTTGGACTCAACCGAAAATTGGGTGGCTGTGGTGGAGGAGGACTCTTCTTGGAGGAAATAGGAATGATTGTGCATGTCTTCCCAGGTATAATTCGGGGCAGTGAGGGCCTCTAGAATCTCCTCATCATTGCGGAAACTTTGAGTTGTCAAATCGGTTGACGAGAAAATGGTAGTCGAAGAAATCATATAGATGGTGTTAACTTCTCCAGATGAGGGTGATACTGGGGGGTGGATCTCTTTAATTTTGGGGGGTGTCATCTCAAGGTCCAAACTATTCATCCCATAGAGAGCTGCTCGGTAATCTGGGAGATCAGGACAGTGGTGTGAGTAATGGCCGTAAATACCGCCTATAGCATAAGGGTGGTTGGTACGAAGTGATTTATCACGAGGCTTAGGGATTGGATCGAGTTTGACAACCGGGATATTGGGGTCGTCTTCAAGCATTTGCATGTGTTCCTGTAATGCAAGTAATTGTGGACATTGACGAGTTGGATGGCCTAACTCATCACACAATGAGCATTTGGGAGGAGCACGAAACACGGGGGGGGGTTTTAACTATTTTGGGTGAAGGTACAGTAGTATATGATTGTGGGCCTTTGCCCCAGTGTGCTTGATAAGAGGCGGGGGATTCGTAGATGACGAAGGGGTAGTGACACCGGTAGGTGGTTGACTTGTAGTGGAAATGGGTTGCACCGGTTGTAAGACGACATTTCATGTCGGCGGGGGAACGGGAGGAAAAATATACCACACCGGTAATCCTAAGGTTAAACCAGGGAGGCTAAGAGTAGTCATAACCAGGGTGCTTACTACTCCCGATGGAGGGAATAGGAGAGGATTGTGTGGATGGGTGTAACACCAATGTGACTAGGTACCAATGGTGGTTTGGGTAACAAGGGCAGTGGATTGTCGGGTGTTTGTGTATTGTGGGAAACGGTACATAGGTCAGATACTTCGATCGCGGGTGACGGGGGTGGAATGGATTGCAATGTTGAGGTCATCGGTGTATCTAAGTAAACTCCGGGTCCCACGGAGGAAACAAACGAGGTAGTTGCACCACAAACAGGTTGTTCAACCATGGGGAGAACATTCTCCAGTGCAGCAAGGGCATTGGGATCGTAATAGGTGAGTTGATCGACCTTGACCATGCGTCCGTCATGGGGGAACATCATGGTACGAAAAATGGATGAAGCAACCGCCCGCATGGCATACATGTAGTTGCGGCCAAGTAAGAGGTTATAATCAACTTGGGCATTGATGACCTCTATGCCAATGAGCACGGTTTTTCCAGCCAACTGGGTGGGGACATTAGCTAAGAGACCTTGGGGTTGAGCCGAATGGTAGTCGTAGGCTCGTAACACAATGGAGGACTGATGGAGAGTAGGAGATCCAAACTTATTCCAAATGAAGGGGGACATAACGCATGTAGAGGCACCTTTATCGATAATGCACTGATAGATGACAAGATTCCGAACGGAAACAAAAACTTGGAACGCTAAAGTGGAAGGCAGGCATGGTTCAGACTGGTCCAAATCGAAGGCCATCAGTCATGAATCATTTGGTTCAATAGCACCAATGGCGGAGAGCAAAGTCTTGTGCTGTGAAGGACAGTTTTTTAAGACTTATAATGTAGACATGGCTGCGAGAGACTGGGCAAAGTCATCTACAATGTTGTAATTTGACGCAGCGCGAGCATTGGGATTATTGTTGATGCGACGAAGTGGGAAGTGAGGTGCTTTGGAGGTGCCATCTAGTGGAGCTGGAGGTATACGTAATGGTTGATCCGTGGGATGAGCGTTAGTGTTTTTTTCGGCGGGAGGGGCTTCAGGGGTGGATCCGTATTGGTTCAGATGGGTTTGGAGGTTGACATCGGCAGATGACATCATTAACTAGTGGTGGGTACATGAGTCTAATAGGGGTTGATAAGGATCGGCATAAGTGATCTGTTGTTGTGGTGGCACGTTTCCTTGAGGGGAAGCCAATGGTTGAGTGGTCACTTCGCCTTGAGTTGGTAAGGGGTTTTGCAGCACCAAAGGTTTATGCTGAGGTGGTGGGGGGTTGGGTGGTGCCTAAGGAGCCGTGTGCCCTTGGTGATGGGCATCATCAGTCCAGAGTTGCCAAGCTCACTCCAAATGTGGGAAAGCATGTGTGTAGTGGCCATAGACCCTGCAAATAGAACAAGGATGGTTTGTTCGCAAATTAGGATTTTTGGCCTGCTTGGGCGGCTGATCAGGGTTCTGGTTGGCAAGTGCCGCATTATTGTTGTTTGGGGGATTGGGAGGTTGACCACCTTGGTCTGGAGAGGGGTTATTCCCATGGTTACGTCCTTTGACATGGTTTTTCTTGCCCTGTTGGCGCTAGTTATTTTCGTTCTGCTGTGGATTCTGTTGGGAATACACTTGCCCTTAGGCAGCAGGTGGGTTCTAGGGTTTTGCAGGTGCAGGAGTAGGCTGTGGTGGATAATAAGTAGGTGGAGGGTACGTAGGTGCTGAAACTTGTGGGGGTTGCTGATATGTCTACGGAATGGGTTGTGGGTTTGTCGCAGGGGCTGCCTGTGGTGAGTAACAAGCACGTTGGGCTTGAGAGGACACAGGAGCTGGTGCAGCCTGTGGGTGGTAATATGGCTGAGGGCCGACCGAGGGGGGCGTAAGTGGGGGATGCATGACCAAAGCACTAAGGTGGACATGAGGTTCTGTGAGAATGGTGGTGATGTGCCATGGGAGCATACGAATTGGTTACTCCGGGCTGAGATGTAGCCCGTGAAAGGTCGGGGCCATGGCTAGGACGTGCTATGGAAAAGGGTTGAGGATGTGAGGCAATACGACCAATGATGCCATCTGTAGCATGGGATGCCCCCGACGCATCGTGTCGAGAGGAATCGCCGTGAGAGGTGTCAGGTATGATGGAATACAGATAACCTGACTGGGCATAAATAAGGTCAAATTGCTGGGCTTTGAGGATGGCCTCTTCTTCGGACTGGGGTTGTTCGGATGCTACATCCTTGGCAATGACCGGAAGGAGGAATTTTAGAAACCAATTTAAGAAGATACAGTCGTCTAACTTGATTTTACAGAGGCTGCGGCGTCGATGCCACTCATGAATGTGGTTAGTGATGTGGGTAGCTATGTTCTGTCTGCAAGACAGTAGGATCTCAACTCCTGCATCATAGCGGATAGGTAACTGAAAGAACTGTAGGAAAGTCGAGGCAAGGGAAGTAAAGGTGGCATGGGTCACATGGGGCTGCTCGATGTACCACTTAGCTGCAGAGCCAGTGAGGGTGCACTGTAACAGACGGAGGTGGATAGAGTTGTCCACTATGGAGTTGGAGGAACACCATAGATGGAAAGACATAATATGGTTCTGGGGGTCTTCACCTGCCTAGCCCTCAAACTTAGGGATGTCAGAGGGAAATTTGGTGGGCATGTGAGGCCACGCAGGATCGTGTCTGATGGGATTGTTAGTCAGTCTAGCTAGGTTAAGAAGATTGAGACTAGCCATGAATGGCAAACTAGTAGAAGGATGTGACATACTAGTGGTTGTGACCATGTTGGGGCCAATGCCCCCAAGTGGAGGTGTTGGTTTTAGGATGTTGCCTCCAAGTGGAGGAACGAAAGTGGTATGGGACGGTCCTGCACTTCCAAGCGTAGTGTGAGTCATTGATGGAGTGGGGATAGGTATGCCAGCTACTGGAATGGGTACAGTGATCGGAATGGTAGATGTGGGCCCCATCGAGGGCATACCCACAGCAGGTGTGATAGCTGGTGTGGTGGTGGATGCTCATCCCGAAGGCACCGAGAATGTCTCGGGGACTCAATGATGACAGATGGTGTTAAGTATTTGGGGGTTGTGTTCAGTGAAAAACAACTCAAACATCCAAATGCAATCGAGTGTGCAAAAGGAGAGCTCAAAAAGTATATGGCACTCAGGCCAACAACCAACTCAAAACACTTACTGTAACAAATATGCTACAATAAGTGGAGTATCAACAAAAATGGTCAGAATACCAACAAGCAGCAGATTTCCTAAAAAATAAAAATAGTGGACTCGGTAGACCAAAAGGAGGTAAGGGAGCATGCAAACACCTAGCTAAATAGTATTCTGACTCAACTAGACATATCCTCTACAAGGTAATGAAATCCAAGTCAGACAATATGGATAGTAGAGCCAAATGGCTAAAGATATCCCCCTACCGGGAGGGACACCAGGTAGTCAATCCTAGAAGAAAAGCAACTAAGATACCCCTGTTCATGACACATTCGGTTGGGTGAATCTGTCGTTTGGATCTATCACCGTTGTATGCCCATACGGGTGATACACCGAGAACTGGGAAAGGTATCCTTCAGTTACTGAATGGATTGCGGTATTCCACTTAGGCTTCCGGAACCAGTCTGGCGACTTCAACCCTCCTAAGGGAGAGGCCTTCTTGATAAATTGGTTTTAAACCGTGTCAAAAAATACTAGGGGATTTTGGTTCCCTAATGGACAGCAGCTATGTCTCATGTGTAAGCAACCGAGGGGTGTTATTTGGATGCCTATCCCCCCGATCCTACCTAACTACAAAAATTCTTATGTGTTCCCGAAGTGGGGTTAGAATGTTGGTTGTGTTAAGTAGTATTTTAGGGCTCACTTGAATTAGGTGATAGAGTGTGTGCATGTGAGATGATGAACCCAAGTAAAAGTGTCACGGGATGGGCAACTTTCTAGCTAAAAATAACAATATAGAATTTAAACTTTGAAATGCAAAATTTTCTCTTTTCAATTAAAATGCTGAAATTTTTTAAAAAAATATTATGTAAATGGAACAGAAATTATACTGCAGAAAAAGGGTTGTAGGGAAGTATGGATGCAGATAGGACAGATGGTTGTGCAGGTGCAGAAAATATTGCAGCAAAGTGCTGGGTTCAAAACAGTGAAGAAAGTGTAGAAAACAGACCGTGGGTCTGTGGCAAATCTGGGTGGTCGAACCGCGGGAAACAACTCAACAGTCACGGATGGGTTGCGAAATTTTGGCCAAAAGACGTAGGCGGACCGCTGGAAAAGGGTCGAAAGTCGCAGGTGAGTTGTAGGAAAATGGCTGAAAACTGCAAGCGGGACGCGGGAAAATGGTTGAAAGACGCAGGCGGGTTGCAGAAAAATGGCTGAAAGCCGCAAGCGGGACGCAGGAAAATGGCCGAAAGACGCAGGTGGGTTGCAGAAAAATGGCTAAAAGCCGCAAGGGGGACGCGGGAAAAAGGCTGAAAGACGTAGGAGGGTTGCAGGAAAATGGCTGAAAGCCGCAAGCGGGATGCAGAAAAATCGATTAACAGCCGTGGTCGGACCGCACGAAACAAGCAGATAGCCGCGGTCAGATCGCAGGTAATAGACTAGAAACCGTCGGTAGATCGCCAGAAACAGTCTGAGAGCTGCGGTCGGATCGCAAGTAACTCCCTGAAAGACGTGGTCAGAACGCAACTACGGGGGGCAAAAGATGCGGTTTACGACAGCCAAAAGGAAAAAACAGAAAAATATTGCAGAAAATTAAAAACGTTTAAAACTTTAAAACTATAACCAGAAATTCAAAGGAACACAAGGGTTGGATTTGCCAAAACTGTAGCTAGGGTTTTCACCCTAGCTTGTGCAAATGAGCACCTACTAAGGAAAAGGGACTCCTTAGTAGCAGTTTAGAAAAACAGTACAGTAAAATAGTAACTACTCTAAGCATGTGCATAAAACAGAAAAGACAAGATAATAAAAATGGTTTTTGTATTGATTATACCTCCAATGTGAAGGTTGGTGAAGCCTTTGGAGTAGTCCAAGAGGGTTGCTTCCAAGCTCCAGTTTTGTTCCTTTCTCTTTCTCCAAAGGGATTTGGAAATGGGCCAAAGGGGCACTCAAATGTGAAAGTAGCTCAAGGGTGAGCTAGGGTTTCAGGAGTGATTTTAGCAAAGTAAGGGTGTGTTTGACTGTGGATATGAAATGAGGGGCCTCCATCACCTATTTATAGGTTATTAGTGGTGGAGTGCTGGCCCATGGTTTTGGGTACCATATGGTTTAGGTTAGCTGTATAGGGTTTTTGCTTCCTTTTTCCCTCTTTTTCCTCTTTTTTGTATTTTTTATTCCCTTTTTACAGGGTATTTGCTATTTTGGATTATTTTGAGGGAAAAAGGGGTTTTTTGGCCTTTTGAAGGCTTTTTAATGGTTTTTTGGCCTTTTGAAGGCTTCTGAATGGTTTTTTAAGGTTTTAGAGGCAAATATGGTAGGAAATATGGACAAATGAGTCATGTAATGGATAGATGAGGTAGTGAGCACTTTTTGGGTGTTAACAAAGGGTCATCCACTTAGGTATAATTTTACTCCTTTTCGGGACCTTTGTGGATTATTTACGGAAAAGGAACGCTCTAGTTCTACATGGCTAGAAGATTTCTCTCTTGCATTTTTTTACCCTTTTCTGGGTGAGGAGACTAAGTTTACGAAAAAGGACCTTTTGGAGTCTTCTTTAGGATTTCCAGACTCTCAAAATATGAAAACACATGTGAGCGTCTACCAACTTGGGCTCGATGTGAAATCCACGAGTAGGTATATGGAGTTGTTTTTTAAGTTTTTCAGACTCCTTAAATATGAAAACAATGATGAGCAAGAACAGATCCAGGCTTGATATTAAAATCCACGGATCAGTATCTTATCGAGTATTAGTCTATATTTTCTTCAAACTCGCAAAAAGAAAAGAAAGTATTGAGTTTCCATTCCGTGGATTCATAAAATTACACATGGTTGGACCGTTATCAAGCATGCTTTATTTCTTCGTCAATCTCGTTAAAAATGAAAAAGGTATCGAAAAAGAGAAAGGGAAGGGAAGAGTGTTAAATACCTTTCAATATAACGGCAGCAAGTCAACTATGTCCTTGAAAAAAGCACTTGTTTTGAGTCTATCAAACAAGTTTGGTTCTAGTTTTAGCCTTAGGATAAACCTAATTCTAGAGTTGTGTACTCCTCTGATTGGTTACTCTTCCAATCATATGTAGAATCTGTTAATATATCCTACATTTCATATTTATATCATGGTCCCCATGTGTTCAAATATTCCTAATTCACTCTTGTGTCATGCTCACTATTCAAGGAGGCAACCTGTGTTCTCCATTTTACAGTTGTCTTGACCTCATGTGTCGGCCATTCCTTGGTGTTAGTATGTTTCATCACTTATTCAATCCTACTCTAGATCAGATCAACCTTTGATTGTTCCTTGTGTTGGATGATGGAGGATGCCTTAAGGCATCCCTTCCAACAAACTTCTTCCCATTGACTTCAACTCATATTGCTCTGGGAATGAAGTTTGGAGTTTTTGGTAGTACCTTCGGGATTGCAGACATCAGTGGAAATTTCCCTCGTCATTGAGTTATGGGAATACATTAATGTCCCTTACTCAATGGATTCTTTAGGTGTTAGACTTCAAGAACATATATTCACACATGTTAGAATGTACTAAGTATCTTGGGTCCCATTTTCATTATCAGTGGGATTTCCTCGTGTTTGTTAATGGTTCACATCAATGCCCGGTAATCAAACGATATCGTCCATGTTCGACATGAACTCATTTATTTGCATGGTTAGGATTTGTACCATGAGACGGTTTGGATGAAGACCTTGGGCCTATAATGGAAACATTTGTCATATTTTGTGAAATCCCAAGTTGCACAATACTGAGCCACACTCATTTTTTGCTCTTGATGAGACATAGATCCATTTTTTCTCATTATGGCTATTCTCTCTAGTTTTGACATAGATCCACCTCTGTATTTATGTGGCTATGTTCATATTTATACTGTCCTCATGGATCCACTCTTGTATTCCAGTGGCCATGATATATATATCAGTTATACTTATGCATTTACATCCTTCTGGAGGCCATGTTTTTCTATCCTCAGCATGGAAAATTATCCAAGGATGAGATTGTCTAACATTTTCATTTCTTTCAGGTACTTCATTCAAGCCTATGATTCTTGGTTTCTCCTATTTCCCTGACTCTATGACCCAAAATTTTATTATTTATAATGTATTTCGGCCATCGTCTTCCCCTCTAACCTCATACAATAGGGGGCATCTGTTATAGCCAAAATTGGCACTTCTCCGTCTGTGACAACACTTACATCTTTTGGTTGCATGATGACACTTCATGAGATTACTGTGAGTCACACAAAAGGACATGTGTGGATGGAAGAGCCATATTTGGGACTTTATATGGATGTAATTACCTAATTCATGGCCCATTTGATAGGTAATAACCTTAGGAACAATTTTGGAGACCAAAACTTCTCCAGAAAACCCCATAAAAGGTTTTTTTGACCATTTTTCCACAAAAACGTAGGTTGCATATGGTAAAAAATGCGGGTTTCCCAAAAAATATGTAGGTTGCATATGGTAAAATTTGCAGGCACCCGCTATTTTTCTATGTTGAAAGTCATCGGTACCTCAGAAACACTAAAAAATGTATAAAATCGAGAAAAATGGTTGGTTTGGGTGGTTTTGGAAACTCCTCTTCGGTTGTAACTACTTCCTATTCGACCATATCTTCTTCACTTGCTATATAAGAGAGGGAGAGAGACCATGAAAGGAAATAAATGCCATTATAGTGTTATGATGGAGGAATTTGGATTCACAACCCCCTCACTTGTGCCCTAGTTTCTTGTAAACCCTAGCACATCTTATGAGAGGTTCGGATCCTTGGAGAAGAGGAGCAAAAGACCTTGAATCTTGGTTTCATGAAGTGCCATGCTTGAAGGAAGGTATAATTTGATGTACTTGCTTCATTAATTAACAAATATTAGGCATTATTCCTTTCCCAAATATGATTTGTTCGTGTATGTTTCAGATCTTATTACAATTTGATGCTTTCTTCATTTACAAATATCAATATTTTATTTATAGTCAAATTGGTTTGAGGAAGGTTTGTAGTTGTTTTGCAGGTTGTTGCATTGGATAACAAGAGGAGAATCTTAGATCAACCTTATGAATAAGGTACACATTCTCCTAAACCTTAATATCGTTGCTTAATAATTGTACTTGCAGAACCTTGTATGTCTATCTTTTACCCCGGTGCGTTGGTAGTCTCACCCCTACTATAGGACGCTTTTCCTCACAACAACAACCAATATACCTATTCATTTTAAATAATACATTACCAATATATAATATATAATATAATATTAATTAATATTATAACTAATATATACTAATATTATATTATCAATAATATATTATAATAGTACTATACACTGAAAAGTTGGGTCCAATAACTTTTAAGATGGGACTATGTATTTAATTTTCTTTCCTTATTTTAGGTGAAAACACTACATCCTCATAAATTGATTTTAATATAAAATATATATCTAAGATAGCTTTGATAAAAGAGAAATAACCTTGGACAACTTCAATAAATGTGAAATAGTATAAAAACATTTCTACATTACATTATTTTATATTTTCCTTGGGAGGCCCATTTTTCATCCAAATTTCCCATATTTCATATTGAACTTATATTAAAGTAAATCTTGTATTGTTATTTGGGGATTATAACTTCGGGATGAATTTTGGTAACACCCCAATTTAACTAAGATTAATTATATTAAAATAACCATGATTAACCTATGACATAATAATTTCAACTTATAAAGTATGAATTAATTTAAATAATAATAAAAAGGATTGCTGATAATTTTGGTAGATATATTATTTAGAATAAGCATAGATATATGGAAACTATTAAGAAAATCACAATGGCCCTCCATTATTGTGATTTTTACATTCATTGACAATTATCTTATTAAAAAATAAAAAACGATCCTAATTGTTTTCTAAGTCTTTATCAAAGTAGTCTAAATAATATTTTTGTCAAGATTTGTGTTCAAAATCTAACCATGAGGGAAGAAATAACATTAATAATCATAAAATAAAACATATGATAAATCTAAAAAGAAACATATCGAAATAAAGGATTGCTATGAATAAACAAAGCATTATAACTAAAGAAAGCATTTGTCTAAATGAAATAGTATTCTCACAACCCAATATACCAACGAAGCAAGTATGAAAATGTACTTTCACCCATAGGAAATTATGCTATAAATAAATCAACACCAAGCTATATATATATATATATATATATATGTATATATATATATGTGTATATACATATATACATATATATATATATATATACATGTATATACATATATATATATACATGTATATACATGTATATATATATATATATATATACACACACATACATATATATATAAAGTTAAAGCACCCAACCATAATGCCACCTGATATTAAATCATAGTTTTCAAAAAGTCAAAATTAATTTTCTACATCCTTTGATCCGGATTTTATGAGCAGAATGAAATGAATACAGATTATTATCAGATGCTTAACACAAAATAACAAAGATACAGTAAAACTGGTTTTCTATTCAATAAGGAAATAAGCTAGAACTGTAAAATGCAGCGGAAAACAAGCTTGCTGGAATGGTGGCGGCTTATCTTTGAGAAGAGATGTGATGGCTGCTCTCATTTCGCAAGAAGATGGTTACAATGAGGCTCTCAAGGCCTTTTACAATAAAACAGGAATGTCAAAAACCCTAGACATCCAAAAACCTAACCCTAGGAGATGAAGCGCCAAAAGTCATGTGGGCCTCGTTTGGGTAAGTTAGTACATCAACTTCCTGGGGTCGTAACTTTTGCATACGATCTCTGTTTGGGGCGCTCGGTAGCCTGTTGGAAAGGTCTATCCGAGATTTACAACTTTCAACTGGGGCCAAATGAATGTTGATGGCAACCATTTGGCCCCCCAAATTGCCAAAAAATGTCGTTTAGGGCCTCAAAATGGCCCCGGAAGTTCAGGACCCGAAAAACTGCTAAAAATAGTACAATACCAAAATTGCCATAAAACTGTTTTGAGCCAGTTGGAAAGGTGGGTGGCCACCAATATCCACCTGGATCAATCGTCCCTCCTTAGGAAGCAATGGTCTCCATTGCGTTGAGTTCCCCCATCAGATGAGGAAATTTCTGCTGAATTTGGCCTTGGGTGAGCCACTTGCCTTGGTGCAGGAGCTGCCCTGCTTTGACAACTTGATAAAGCTGGATCCTTTGATGTCGAGTGCCCTTGATCTGTGTGTCTGCAATATGATCACTGGATGCTTGTTGTAGGCAGTCAGGGTTGAGCTCTGTTGGTGTCAACTTCTCTACTATCTCTGAGGTGTCTAATAGTGGTGGTAAATATGGCCGAAGGAGAGCCACGTTGAAGACTGGATGCAGACCCAGGAAGGGGGGAATGTTGAGCTCAAAAGCATTGTCACCCACCGCCTTGGTGATGGTGTACGGCCCATAACAGAGTGGGAGAAGCTTTCGATGGGGCCCTGTAAGGCATTCTTTCTGCAAATGCAACCAAACTTTGTCTCCCACCTGAAACTTATGTGGCACCCGATGTTGATCATGGCGCTGCTTGTACTTGGCATTAGACTTCTGTAGAATATCCTGAACCTGTTGGCGGATATGTTGGATCCGTTCAATGAACCGGGCAGCTTTGTCAGCTTCTGGGGACGAGTCGGCCGAGGTGGTCGCAAGGGGAAGTGCAACATCCATGGGGCCCAATGGTTGGAATCCCAACCCCACCTGAAAGGGGCTGTGGCCAGTTGAGCTATGCAAGGCTCGGTTGTAGCTATGTTGGACATAGGGGAGACTCTCATCCCATGTGCGGGGGTATGTTGAATTCTACATGCACAGGATATGTAGGACCATCCGGTTGATGACCTCCGTTTGTCCATCGGTCTGGGGGTGGAAGGCAGTGGATTTGGTGAGCTTGGTATCCAGCAGTGACCAGAGGCTTGACCAGAATGAGCTGACGAACCGACTGTCACGGTCTGAGATAATGGTCTGTGGGATCCCAAAATGTACCCATACTCGTTCAAAGAAGAGCTTGGCAGTGGCTTCTACTGTGATGTTCTTCTTGCAAGCGGCTAGAATCGCCATCTTGGAAAAGCGATCAACAACCACGAAAACACAGTCGTTTCCCCTCTTGGTGGACGGGAGGCTCGACATGTAGTCCATTGAGATGGATTCCCACGGCCTGTCAGGAGTAGGCAGAGGGGTGTATAGGCCCTGTTTCTTAGTGGTCGGTTTGGCAATAGTGCAAGCGGTGCAGGACCTGATATACTTGCCGACATCCTGTCGAAGTTTAGGCCAGTAGAAATGTTTCTACAACACTGCCACTGTCTTTTCGACGCCAAAGTGTCCTGCCACCCGACTATAGTGAGCTTCCCAAATCAGCTTCGCACGCTCGCTTGATGGAACGCAGAGATGGCCCAGATGACACAACAACCCATCCTAAAGATGGAAATTAGCAACCACTGAGTTAGTGCCAAACATTTGATAGGTGGCGGAGAAGTCAGGGTCTGTCTCATAGAGGTGAGGCCATCCGGAGGTCTTGTGGCCACAAGAGTCTAGCACCGTGGTAAGTGCCGCGACTGGAGGTCGACTGAGGCAGTCAGCAACTCGGTTGGTACTCCCTGTTTTATATTTGATGTTGAGGTGGAACTGCTGTAAATATGTTGACCACTTCTGATGGCGGTCATTCTGCAACTTTCCTTGGGTCTGCATGAACTGTAGTGGCTTGTGATTAGTGTGGATGACTGTCTCCTTCCCAAGAATGTAATGTCTCCACTAGCGGCAGGCTTGTACAATGGAGTACATTTCTTTGTCATAGGTAGGGTACTTGCGAACAACATCTGATAGTGTCTCACTATGATATGCCACGGGGTGGCCGTGTTGAGTGAGAACGGCACCCACAGCATAATCTGAAGCATCTGTCTCGATCTCAAAGGGATGTTGCAGGTTCGGTAATGAGAGTACCGGCGATGAGCACAAACGCTTCTTCAAGTCAACGAAGGCTTGTTGTTGGGACAGGCCCCACACAAATTTTGCCTTACCACCACCCTTGGTCACTTGGCTGAGGGCCCATGCGATATGAGAGAATCCCAGCACTAACCGCCGATAGAAATTGGTGAGGCCCAAGAAGCTCCGAAGTTCAGTGAGTGTGGTTGGGGCTGGCCAGTCACGGATGACCTGGATCTTGGCCGGATCCACATGCACACCATGTCGATCAACGATGTAGCCTAAGTAATGGACCCTGTCCATGCCGAAGGAGAATTTTTCCAAGTTTGCATATAGTTTGTGCTTTCGCAGGGTGTGCAGAACCTGCTGAATATGCTGCAAGTGTTCCTCCCAAGTCTTGCTGTAGATGAGGATGTCATCCAGATACACCACTACAAAATTGTTGGTGAAAGGTCGTAGGATATCGTCCATCATCCTCATAAAAGTTGCTGGAGCATTTGTCAAACCAAAAGGCATGACCAGCCATTCAAAAAGACCTTCTTTTGACTTGAAGGCAGTCTTTCATACATCTGTCTGTTCTATTGGGACCTGGTGGTAGCCCGACTTCAGATCAATCTTACTGAAGTATTTGGCCCCCGTGAGCTGATCAAGGAGGTCGTCGATTCGGGGAATCGGGTACCGGTTACGGACTGTGATTTTATTCAGGGCCCAGTAATCAATGCAGAGTCGCCAGGTCCCATCTTTCTTCTGCACCAACACGATTGGGCTCCCACAAGGTGATGAACTGGGACGGATGTGCCCCTTGTGGAGCAATTCTTGGATCTGCCTCTTGATCTCCTCATTTTCCAACAGAGAGTGGCGATAGACTGGCCCATTGGGTAGCGGTGCGCCTGGGGTCAGATTGATGAGATGCTTGACCTGGCAGTGTAGAGGTACCCTGGTCGGAGAGGAGAATATATCTGAGTATCCTTCCACCACCTTATCCACTTGCTTCTGTTGTGTGGATAGATCGGTCGCGGAGGCCCGGGATGTGGTTGTGATCTTTCTTTCACTCTGAGAGCGAATCACGAAGAAGGCAAATTTCCCGGTCTGAGAGATGACCTTCCTGCATTGCTTGGCAGAGATCAAGGAAATAGCACTAGGAGGGACTGCCTCGGGTATCCTGTACAATTTCCTGTTCAAAGAAATAATAACACTACGAGTCCTAGACTCATATACAGCATGACATTTCCATAAATAAGGTTGGCCCAAAAGAACATCTGAAACTTCGAGAGGAGCAACATCACACAATACCTCGTCCTTGAAGGGCTTGATGCCGTATGGCAGTCGGCATTGTTGGCTGACGCGGAGATCACTTACTTTGCGGAGCCATCCAATGGTGTAGGGTTGTGGGTGCGGCGTTGTCGGTAGGGCCAGGCGCTTGACGACCTCTGCTGAGATGAGATTCTTCTGGCTACCGCTATCAATGATGAAATGCAGCGGGGTGCCTTTTACCCACATCTGTGAATGGAAGAGGCGTTCTCCTTCTTCTGGCTCGTCTGGTTCATCAGGCTGGAGCTTGGTGGTGGCAACGGTGGCACTGGGTTCCGCGTCAATGATCCATCTTCCCCTTTCTGGTTCAGACTCAGAGTCAGAACCCGCATCTGATTCAGATGCTTTCAATTCGGCCACCAGCAACTGTTTTGAGCGGTAATCAGCAGTGTTATGCCAAGGGCTCTTATGGAAGTCGCACCACTTCCCAGTATCTTTCTTTGTTTTTCCGGTGTCCTTCTTTGCTTGCGGCTTGGACTGGTTGTCCTGATGCTGTCCATCTTTGCTCTGTCCTTTATTCTGTGGGTTGGGGCTTCCCTTTCCTGTCTTTTGCTGTGAAGGGTTCCCAGGCCCAAATTGCCGTGTCTTTTGTTTGAGCTTCTGCTCGATTTTGACAACATATCCGTAGGCCGCGCCCAAGGAAGAGATGTCCAGAAATTCCATTTCGGTCTGGATGTATCTATGCAAACCACCGCGATACTTGAGCACCAAATGTCGCTCTGAATCTTTGATACCCAGCTTGGTGCGTAAGGTATGGAAGATATTTGTGAACTCTGGAACTGCTTGGTCTCTTTCTTGTCGCAGTGTGGTCCATTTGGTATACAAATCGTCATAACTTCCAACAGGGTAGTATTGTTCCTTAATAGCATCCCTGAAGGATTCCCAGGTGGCCGTGACTGAAAATAATGAGCCTTCTTCTGTGTCCTTTTGCTCACAGAATGTTTCCCACCAATCTTTGACATGGGGAACGGCTTTGAGGAGTGCAAAAGTAATCTTTTCTTTATTCGCAAAGTTATGGACAGAAAAATACCCTTCTAGTAGATTCAACCACTTATCTATAGCATCTGTGTCTATCTATCCTTCAAATATAGGGATATCAAAGTTGATTTGTACCTTGAAGGGGGCGGCGCCTCCGCTCGAGGAAGATGCGTTGCTTGTTGGTAGTCGCTGAAGGATTTGCGTGAAATTATCCATCATCTCGTTCCTCTGTTGCGTGAGGGCTTCCTCAAGCAACATTTTGATAGGATCTCCTGTCCCGTCATCTTTCTTTTCTCCTGCCATGAGAGGTCACTTGGGCGTGCGAGAGCTTTTGCCCTCAAGAGAAACAAGCTCGAGACCCAATTCTTTGTACCCTGACCTCGTTGGGGACATGCATTAAGACGACAAGGAGCAGACCGCTCTGATACCACTGATCCGGATTTTATGAGCAGAACGAAATGAATACAGAATATTATCAGATGCTTAACACAAAATAACAGAGATACAGTAAAACTGGTTTTCTATTCAATAAGGAAATAAGCTAGAACTGTAAAATGCAGCGGAAAACAAGCTTGCTGGAATGGTGGCGGCTTATCTCTGAGAAGAGATGTGACGGCTACTCTCATTTCGCAAGAAGATGGTTACAGTGAGGCTCTCAAGGCCTTTTACAATAAAACAGGAATGTCAAAAACCCTAGACATCCAAAAACCTAACCCTAGGAGATGAAGCGCCAAAAGTCATGTGGGCCCCGTTTGGGTAAGTTAGTACATCAACTTCCCGGGGTCGTAACTTTTGCATACGATCTCCGTTTGGGGCGCTTGGTAGCCCGTTGGAAAGGTCTATCCGAGATTTACAACTTTCGATTGGGGCCAAATGGATGCCAAAGGCAACCATTTGGCCCCTCAAATTGCTAAAAAAGGTCGTTTAGGGCCTCAAAATGGCCCCGGAAGATCAGGACCCGAAAAACTGCTAAAAATAGTACAATACCAAAATTGCCATAAAACTGTTTTGAGCCAATTGGAAAGGTGGGTGGCCACCAATATCCACCTGGATCATCCTTAGAATGAAACTCAATCCATTTCATCTTTAGCAATTCAAATAAAAGAAACTGAAGCAACAAACATTGCAAGGAAAGACCTTTGGGTTATATCACATAATAAATAAGGAAAGAGAAACAAACATTGACAAAGTAAAATCAGATTACTCATGCTTACAACTAACATCCTTTGTGTATTTGTTGACTTAATTTTTCACCTCCAAGATGGGCTATGAGTCCACCAAGGTGAAAAAAAACCCACATGTTTCTATATCTCATCCTACAACCCATTCTTCTCTCCATGCTCAGCCAAATTCTCATAGATACCTACTGTAGTCTCACTTAGCTAGCATACTCTTGGCTCCACAATACCTCCCCCTTGTTGAATATTGTAACTTCTAAGAATATTATATTTCTATATTATTTATTCCGGAGATGTTCCATACCTCCGATGTGATTATACTATGAATCCGGAGATGTTTATTCCTCCGAATTGGTTGTGGTAACTAGGGTTATTAGATCCACCATGTGGGGGTCGGCCCAGTCAATTATAATAGGGTATTTAACCTAATGGTTAAATACGAGCCTACATGTACTTGTGTAAAATACATGTCAGTGTAGTGTATAAATAGAGGAGGTATGTTCCTCATTTGATACACTCACTCACTTAAGAGAGGCACACTTGTGGATGAGAGGTCTGCTATGAAAGAGGAGGAGATCATGTCTTTGGTTTGCATCTTTGTATATTGCTGGTCATCTACATTGAGGAAGCTTTACTGGGTTTTCTACCCCATGAGGGTTTCCCAGGATAAATCTGTGTCTCTTATGTTTATGCTATGCTTGTTGTTTCTTCAGTGATCCTGTATATGTCATTATTGTGAAATGGAATGTAATGCTGCTATTTTATGTCTTAGCATATTGAATTTTAACATGGTATCAAAGCCAACCTGAAGGAAGGCAATGTATGGCACTTACGACACTTGCTTCTCTTGCGACAATTTGAAGATTAGGGTTTTATATAGCAAAAACCAGTCATCGTGGAACTTTCGCTATAAATCCATTTATGCAATGTTTCAGGATATGAAAAGTTTACAGGTCGTAGATAACATCCCCATGTACCTTTTTTCCAAAGGGAACCCTCAGATTCGTTGTACTTTATGAGTTATGATCAGTACAAGTTAGGGTTTCTGCCTCTTTCAGATCTCAGTCAAAATCAGGTGACCTTGGTAAAAAGGTCATAACCTGGGCTAGGAAGCTCCAAATGAAATTTCGTAAGAAGTGACAGGTAGTACACAGACTGTACTATCTCAGGAAACGTTTTAAGAGGCCGAAGGTGAACCAGTGACACGTGGCACACCGTACAAGTTCACTCTCCTGTTTTATCCCATAAACAGGTCACGTTGCGACACTTGGCATAACTTTCTCTCAGAGAGTCCAATTGAGGTCAGACCTATCAGGATGGAAAGCTAACAGGGCGAGCTATCTCAGGAAAAGTTTTCAGAGGCTGAAGTTCAAACAATGACATGTGGCACGCCGTACAATTTCGCTCTCCTGTTTTATCCCATAAACAGGTCACGTTGCGACACTTGGCATAACTCTCTCTCAGAAAATCCAATTGAGGTCAGACCTATCAGGATGGAAAGATGACAGGTCAGGCTACTGCAGAAAAAGTTTTCAAACTCTGTGGAGCATAAATTTCAGAGTTATAGCAGAAACAATCAGGTGCATATTTCTGTCAAAATAGAATTATTTTTGGACCACCTTTATTCATGGCTTCCGGAATTTAGGGTTTCGGAGAAAGTTAGAATTTTTGGAATCGGAGTCCACAGCTAGAAGCTCCTCAGAAAATAAGAGTTTAGAGCCTTGGATTGAACCTTTTGATTGGACAGAAGGGTGGGATTCATCAAACCCTAGTTCGGGTTTCTGTCCAGAAGATCCAGAAGTTTCGAAGGCAATTTTGAGGGGTCAAATTTTGGAGATTTCAAAAATTGAAGAATGCTAGGTTGATCAACTCAGCAAGACACATTCTTCCATCCATTTAGAAGTGTGAAATTCAAAGATTGAATTTTTAGGGTTTCTCTAGCAAACCCTAATCAAGCTCCAGATCAAGTTTCAGGGGGAGTTGAGGCTAAGGCCTTACATAAGAAGACTACAAAAAAGTCTCGACAGGTATGACTTAAGGAGGTTCAGGTATGCCTTCAAATCTGATTCTTGATTAAGTTCATAATGTGTTTGTCTTCATGTTATTTATGAGTACAATCTTGATTAATGTTATTAATTGTCTTATCACCCTAGTAACAATATGAATGCATGTGAATGATCGAAGACATTCATTGATTAGGGCTATATGATTGTACTTATGCATTATGGTGTTGTGTAAGGTTGATGTTGTGTGCTAACAAGACACAGGTACATCACAAAAGACAAATCAAGTTCCATGACCATGAAAACATGAAGACAAAGACTCACGAGGTATGTATGAATTTGTTATATCATGTTTAACCTACGAGACATGTAGGTTCTAGCTTAAGATCTCTAAATCATTGAAGAGATTGTTTAGGTATGTTGTACATAACTAGCAGGTATACTAATCCAGGTATGTTTTCCTATGTCATGTTAGAATCTTACCTTTTGTAAGTATACTTGGTATGATTGGTTAGTAATCAAGGGTTTATGCATATTACGTCTCTTATCTTGGTTGATGATTTAACTAACTAGATCAAACAAGAATATGCATGAGTAAAAGAAGACTTCCTTGAAACCCTGAATACTAATGATCATGACTGTACATATTCAAGATTATTTAGAATTAGAATGTTTTGATAATATTGAGAATATACTAATGAATGTATGTTTGTGTATGAGATCATGAGGATGACACTAGTGTACACTTGAGCATGCACAGTGGTACAGAATGAATAGAAGTTCAGAAGACATACAGAAGATCAAGCGGGAGGCAACCACACAAATATAAAAGATAAGTATTTGGGTTGTTATTAGAAATAGTAAATAATATTGCTTGTATGCATATTTGTATTCCTAGAATATATCATGCTGAGTGTAAACATTCATAAAGCATTGAACAGTATACTACTAATATGCATATGATTGGTAAATTGGACAAACATTCCATTGTTGCTTGTCTAGAATGAAACCTCTTTGTTGACATGCTGAGAGTTGTGCACACTCTCGATAGTATGTTCTGGTAGAGATGGAAGGCATCTAGATAGCCACTGTATGCATACGGGATATGGGAAAGTGTTGTGCCAAAGTATTGGTCAAAATAGTTGCATAACTATGTAAATGATATCTGTATGCATAATAGGTTATCATATCAATATGATTTGATGATTATGAAGTATTACTAATCATGTACTTAATTTTGATTTGTAGGAAAGAATCATGATGAATGATGAACTCTGAACAAGCGATGGATGTTCAACAAAAGATTTACAAATCAAATGCACTATAGAAAGCTTGTGGTTAAGAGATTCTCTTAGAAAGAGGAAGAGAATCATGATGAGATGTTTTGCTCCAAGGGACTAGATAAGACCATTCTCTTAATAATGTAATCAGGTTCTGTATGGGTTCCCAGGATCGGTAGTCAATTGATGAGCTTAATGATCATCATGGGTGATGTGGATCTCAACCTTTGCTACAAGGTTGATTATGGGTTCTAAACACATATGACATGGATGCAAGAAGGAACTCACCACAGAGTTCGAATGATTTTGAGGCTCATATTAGTAGACCCATCTGACGAGAGATGGCACAGATAGATATGCAGAAGATCACTCAATGCTGAGTGTGAATAATGGACAATTGACAGCTTCATGACAAAGCTTGGGCTTTACCAGAAGTAAAGCTGTTCCTAACCTTTACCTTAAGGTTGTGGATGATGAACCTATCATACCATTATTGTATGACGATGATCTCTTTCTGACAAGGAATGAGAAACAGGTCATGAAAATGGCTGCATAAATGAAAATGAAAGATCTCGGATTAATGCACTACTTCTTAGGTCTAGAAGTATGGCAATATCCAAAAGGAATCTTTTAAATCAAGGTAAGTATGCTGTGAAGTTTCTAAAAAGATTTGATATGTTGGAGTATAAAGCCATGGCCACTCCCATGGAATCCAACTTGAAGTTGTTAGTTAATGACTCATCGTATTTAGTGGACCTAACCCTATATAGACAAATCATTGGGTCATTGATGTATTTAACAAATACTAGGCCAGATATATGCTTTGCTGTAAATACCCTAAGTCAGTATCTAGTAGAACCTAGAAAGGTGCACTTAATAGCTACAAAGCATGTAGTGAGGTACCTAAAAGGTACATTCGATTTTTGGTCTATATTATCTTGGAGGTCATGAACTTCGTTTACATGGTTACTAAGATTCTGATTGGGCAGGAAGTGTATCAGATAGAAAGAGTACATCATGTGGATGTTATAGTCTTGAATCTGCCATGATCTCATGGTTCAGCAAGAAACATTCTAGTGTGGCTCTCAGTACTGCTGGCTGCCTGCTCTACCAGCTGTGAAGCAGTATGGCTTCAGAAGCTTTTATAAGGAGTGTTTGACTTAGAAATGGATCCCACTGTGACAATCAAAGCTGCATTAAGATGACTGAAAATCCTGTGTTCCACGATAAGTCAAAACACATAGAGATCTGATACTTCTATATACGAGATATGGTGCAAAGAGGAGTTATCAAGCTCGAATATATAAGCACTGAGGATCAGATTGATGATATCTTGACTAAACCTCTGTCTCGAGTGAAGTTTGAATACTTTCGAGACAAGCTTGGTATAGTTCAAAAGAACTCTCCTCGAAAGGGGGAGTAGCATAGTATCTGATAACAAGTCTGTCTCATCAATGATGAGGTTACCTATTTACTGCACTTAGTTACTTAGAATTATTTTTAGGACCCTTATATTTTTACTTTTGATAAGAATACATGCTTTTGATGATAGATGTATACATGCTTTTGATGATAGATGTATTAGTAAGAATACATGCTTTTGATGATAGATGTATTAGTGAGTATACATTCTTTTGATAATAGATGTATTAGTGAGAATACATGTTTTTGATGATAGATGTATACATGCCTTTAATGATATATGTATTTGATGCTATTGATGAGGATACATGTTTTGATATACATGTTTTGATGATGAGGATACATGATGCCTTGATGTACTTGTATGGATGAAGATACTTGTACCCATGATTGACATACGAGGGGATTGGATCATCCCTAGACTTCAGTCCTAAAGAGAGCCATAGACGTATGTCTTCGAGAATGAAGTCCTTGGTGGACTTGAGGGGATTGTATCATCCCTGGACTTCAGTCCTAAAGAGAGCCGTAGACGTATGTCTTCGAGAATGAAGTCCTTGGTGGACTTGAGGGGATTGGATCATCCCTGGACTTCAGTCCTAAATTGAGCCGTAGACATGATGTCTCCGAGAACAAAATCCTGAATGAACAGGTAAGGGGATTGGATCATCCTCGGACTTTAGTCCTTTGAATTGAGCCATAGACATGATGTCTCCGAGAACTAAATCCTGAATGAACAGGTAAGGGGATTGGATCATCCTCAGACTATGGTCCTTTGAATTGAGCCATAGACATGAGGTCTCCGAGAATTGAATGATATGACTGGATCATCCCTGGACTTCAGTTCAAAAGGTACATGATAGGACTGGATCATCCCTGGACTTCGGTTCAAAAGGTACATGATAGGACTAGATCGTCCCTGGACTTCGTTTCAAAAGGTACATGATAGGACTGGATCGTCCCTGGACCTCGGTTCAAAATGTACATGACAAATCCTAGATATGTTCTAGGTTACATCCAGCATGAAACAGGGCTGGCTCTATAGATGTGATACATCCAGCATGAAACAGGGCTGGCCTTGTAGATGTGATACATCCAGCATGAAACAGGGCTGGCTCTGTAGATGTGATACATCCAGCATGAAACAGGGATGGCTCTGTAGATGTGATACATCCAGCATGAAACAGGGTTGGCTCTGTAGATGTGATACATCCAGCATGAAACAGGGCTGGCTCTGTAGATGTGATACATCCAGCATGAAACAGGGCTGGCTCTGTAGATGTGATACATCCAGCATGAAATAGGGCTGGCTCTATAGATGTGATACATCCAGCATGAAACAGGGCTGGCTCTGTAGATGTGATACATCCAACATGAAACAGGGCTGGCTCTGTAGATGAGATACATCCAACATGAAACAGGGCTGGCTCTGTAGACGTGACATATCAAATATGAAAGAGGATTGGCTCTGTGGCGGTAAATCCTAGATCTGATCTAGGTCACATCCAGTATGAAAAAGGATTGGCACTGTGGTTGGGATTAGATCGTCCCTAGACATGAGACTTGTCTTAAAGAGATAAGGATTGATCATCCTGGAACTTGATCTGGATTGTATCATCCAAGGACTTATGTCCTAAAGAGAGCAAGATTGATCATCCTGTAATATGATCGTGTGATGACGATGCTGATCGTATGATGTCGATGCCGATGATCGAGTGATGATGATGTTGATCGTGTGATGGCGATGCTGATGATCGTGTGATGACGGTGTTGATCGTGTGATGGCGATGCTGATGATCGTGTGATGACGATGTTGATCGTGTGATGATGATGTTGATCGTGTGATGGCGATGCTGATGATCGTGTGATGACGATGTTGATCGTGTGATGATGATGTTGATCGTGTGATGGCGATGCTGATGATCGTGTGATGACGATGCTGATGATCGTATGATGATGATGCTGATGATCGTATGATGATGATGCTGATGATCGATGCTGATGATCATGTGATGACGATGCTGATCGTGTGATGTCAATACTGATGATCGTGTGATGATGATGCTGATCATGTGATGACGTTGTTGATGATCGTGTGATGACGATGTTGATGATCGTATGATGACGATGCTGATGATCGAGTGTTGTCGATGTTCCAGTAACTAGTTGAGTTACTGATGATGATGAACTGAAGAAAGATTCCGATGATATATAGATGTATCATGTATGATGTATGACTCGTTGCTCCTACGGATGTTGTTATAATATCCTTCTCGTTATGGGGGAGTGTTGAATATTGTAACTTCTAAGAATATTATATTTGTATATTATTTATTCCGGAGATGTTCCATACCTCCGATGTGATTATACTATGAATCCAGAGATGTTTATTCCTCCGAATTGGTTGTGGTAACTAGGGTTATTAGATCCACCATGTGGGGGTCGGCCCAGTCAGTTATAATAGGGTATTTAACCTAATGTTTAAATACGAGCCTACATGTACTTGTGTAAAATACATGTCAGTGTAGTGTATAAATAGAGGAGGTATGTTCCTCATTTGATACACTCACTCACTTAAGAGAGGCACACTTGTGGATGAGAGGTCTTCTATGAAAGAAGAGGAGATCATGTCTTTGGTTTGCATCTTTGTATATTGCTGGTCATCTACATTGAGGAAGCTTTACTGGGTTTTCTACCCCATGAGGGTTTCCCAGGATAAATTTGTGTCTCTTGTGTTTATGCTATGCTTGTTGTTTCTTCAGTGATCCTGTATATGCCATTATTGTGAAATGGAATGTAATGCTGCTATTTTCTGTCTTAGCATATTGAATTTTAACACCCCTCACAACACCTTCAGGCTCAAGTCATTGCTTCACCCATCTAGGTCCCTTGGGTGATCCATCTTGCAAAGTGCTTCTAGTGTGTGCATAGAAAGAGTCCGATGGGTTTTGTATTGCTGGATATCTATCTATATCTTTCACTCATGGGCTCTAAGGAATTTAAGAGTAGAATAACTCATAGGGTCAGGCTCACACTTCAGGTCTCACTTACATCCAACTCTCTCTCTCTTCAATCTACAGATTGAGATTACAAGGTAACAAATAGTATAGTGTCGAGACAAGTATGTGACAACATAGGAGGGTAAGAGTGTTCAATGCATGAGGGTAAATCAATGAGTGTATATGTAGACTAAGATGACATGTGTGTGAGGGTGAACTAGGAGAATGTCTCCAAAAAGCGAATTGAGGAAGTCCACATGTAAACAAGTCTCAGCGAGTGTATGTTTGCATTAGGGGTCTAGGTGTAACAAGGGAGTCTATGTCTACAAGGGAGGATGTATGTGTCTACGAGGATGGATTTTTGGTCAAGAGAGAAATTATGGCAGTCTAAACATGAAATTAAGTTGGAGGGGAGAGCAAGTCTAGGCGAACGAATGTCTGAGTGTCAATTGTGTATGCGAGCAATCGAGCATGAAGGTAAGTTTGCATTAGAGAAATTTTGAGGTCTAAAATGGACCTCAAAACAAAGAAAAAGTACTTTATAAATGAACCAATCACATTTTAGGAGATGACATCATCCCCCATGGTTGAGGTGGCATTGCTTTCTTATTTGTCACATTTTCAATGGTGGATTAAAACCCATAGTTAACCATGGTAGTGCTTTAAAGTCATAAGGTAGAGTACTCATAATGAAGTTCCTTTCACACTTTTAATAAAATAATATTATTGTCATTTTCAAGTAAAATAATCATAATGAAGGTCCTTTCACACTTTTTTATAAAATAATATTTTTTCATATTCATATTTTTTGAAAGAACCAATAAAAATAACTATTCTATTTGCGCATTTTCAAGTCTTTAATTTCAAATTATATATTTATTCCATTTTAAAATAAAATCACAATGTCGAACTAATTGTAAGCATATGTATGTGTGTGTTGAATATATATATATATATATATATATATATATATATAAGAAATCATGGGGGTGTAGGTGTTTCTATGGTAGTTGCAAAAGTCATTTTCCGCATGATCATAAATCATGTTAGGATGTTCGGTTGCTTTTGCCTCTATCCTACCCTAGAGTTAGGCTATCATTAAAGAGTTTTTGAGGTAAAAAATGGGCCTCCTAAGAGATATATTAAAAAATTATGAGTTAGATATTTTATAGGGTAGGTATATTTGAGAACTCGCCTCCTCCACTACATTCTATGCAAAATCTAAATAACCATGGTTGAGTTACATTTCAAAACTAACTAGAAATAAATTAATAAAAAAAACTACATTAACGTGACTAAAATTCAATTGTAAATTCTAAGAAATATATTGTTCTTTAGCATTTATATGCATTGAACTTGGAAATGAAATTAAATAATAAAAAACACATTATAATGAAAATACATTTTTATGAGCTATTTTTTAATTTATATTAACTTTTTGTATTTAGTACTTGTCTAATAAATATAATGAAATGATTACATATAAACATTATTATAAGTTAAATATTGTTTTGATAAATAATATTATCCTAAAAGTCCAAAGTTATTCATATGCATAACATATATGTACTATTTTTTCTCCTTTGTTTTGAATATATATATATATATATGTGTGTGTGTGTGTGTGTGTGTGTGTGTGTGTGTGTGTGTGTGTGAAGTAGTCTAAAACCACAACCCTTTGCACATTTTCCAATGGCTTTTCTATGTATCCAACGAAAATTTCTGTTAGATGTAGAGGTATAAGGGTGTAGTGGAAGATTTCATCTATGGAATTTTGTCCCTAGGAGTTTTCCTCCATTTTAAACTCACCTAGATGCTCGAAAAATCGATCGGAATTCTAGATCAATCGAAAATTTTCCTT
Source organism: Larix kaempferi (assembly GCA_027924585.1). NCBI lineage: Eukaryota > Viridiplantae > Streptophyta > Pinopsida > Pinales > Pinaceae > Larix > Larix kaempferi. The sequence goes on from BSBM01001286.1 coordinate 1,903,741, forward strand.
CTTTGAGTTTTCAGATTTCAGCCAGGGAGGTGCAAAGTGTTTCATTTTTAGACAATGCATATGTGTGTGCATGTGTGCATGCGTACACGCACACATGCTCTCCCATTCATCCACACACACACACAAACATTTCTAGTCAATTTCAAAATGTAACTCAACCATTGTTATTTAGATTTTCCATAGAATCTAGTGTAGGAGGTGAGTTGTCAAATATACCTACCCAATAAAATCCCCATCTCATATTTTTTAATACATCTCATAATTTGTTAATATATCTCTTAGGAGGCCCATTTTTTACCTCAAAATATCTCTAATGATGACTAGAATCTAGGGTAGGATAAAGGGGAAAGAAACTGGATCCCTTGAGATAACTTCTAATACTGCAGAAAAGAACTTATGTAACTGCCATAGAAGCACCTACGCCCCCATGCTTTCTTAATTGCATGAAGGGAATTTTCCCACAAAGCTCACACAGAAATTAAATGATTGGGTGAAATGGTAGAAAGGAATTAATTGGCTCATTCAAGGATCATGTAAAGAATTGGATTGTCTAGGTGGATGACACTTGGAAATCAAGGATTCAATCTCCATAGGCCCCCTTCCTCTTCCCCTCTAGTGGAATCATGTCCCATTTTGTGCACTAAACTACACAACCATCTTGGACCACTCATATTATTTATTAGCATAATATTTACATAGAATTCCAATTACCTTGATATCCAATTACACAATCCAAACAAGAAAATATGTATATAATGGATTCAATATATAATTGAAGGGTCAAACCAGGTTATTAGAATCCCCTCCTTAGAATAACATTGTCCTTGAGTTTTTCTCAAAATCGAAACAAAAATGGATATGCCTCTCTCATGGCATCATCCATCTCCCATGTAAACTCATTAGGACCAAAGTGCTTCCATTTCACATTTACTTGTTCGATGGGTCGGTTCCAAAACAATGTTACCATCTTCTACAGGATGCAAAATGGATCAATTTGGAATTCTCCCTAGGGTTCCACCTGAAACACACCTCAATTAATCACATGGTTAGGATCATATACATTAAGCAAAGAGACATGAAATACACTATGATCTCTAGTGTTAACATTTAATGCAAGTCTATATGCAACTAGGATTATTCTTTCAAGCACTTCAAATGGCCCACAGTATCTTGGTGATAGCTTGGAAAAACTCCCAAGATTCAAGGAACTCTTCCTTGGCCTCACTTTGAGGTAAAAATGATCCCCAACACTAAATTCCTTATGAAATATGTTCTCGTTTTCATAGCTTTTATGTCTATCCTAGGATTCCTTTAAATTCTTCCTTATTATTACAACCCATTACTCCATTTTCTTAAGAAATTATGGTCCAAGAAAAACTCTATTCAATAGATTATCCCAATTAAATGGCATCCTACACCTTATACCATATAGAGCCTTGAATGGACTCATTCCTAATTATGCATGTTTCCCATTGTTATAAACAAACTCAACCAAGCATAGATAATCTTCCCACTTGGATGGTCTGTCCATCACATACATATGAAGCATGTATTCAAGCACTTGAATCACTCTTTATGTCTACCCATCTATCTGTGGATGGTAGGATATGCTAAAATTAATCTGAGTTCCTAGATCCTGGAACAAGCCCTTCCTAAAATTGGAGGTCAAATTGGTATCCCTGTCTAAGATTATGGCCGTAGGAAAACCATGTAAACTAAATATTTCCTTCATGAAAATATTTATAATGTCAATTGCTTTATAAGTTGACTTAACCGATATGAAATGTGTTTATTTTGACAATTTGTCTACCACAACCATAATGTAATCATGTTGTCTCACTATCATTGGAAACCCTATAATTAAACCCATGGAAATTACTTTTGATTTCCATTCAGGTATGGGAAATAGTTACAACAAACCTGCTGGATGTTGATTATCATCCTTCACTTGCTAACATTTCATGCACTTATAAATATACTCAGCAACATCATTTTTCATCATTGGACAAAAGTACTTCCTTATTGCTATAGAAATCATTTTTTGATATCCTGAGTGACCATAATACATTGCACGAATCTCCTCCATAATAGTCCTTAGATCAAATTCCCAACCTTACGGATATACATTATGCCATTAAAGGTAAGAAGTAATTCTTCTTCGAAATTGTAACCCTCATACTTCTTCTCTTATCTCCTAAAATAACCAGTCAGTTTTTCATTATTTTAGGTGATAGGTTTGAGTCCAAAAATTTATTTTTAAAATTTTTAGAGTCCATAAGGAGGTCCTCATTCTTATTACTGAGTCAAAAATCTGATTTATTTGGGTCTTGGTTTCAAATTTTGGAAAGACAAGTTTCGGTAGCAAACTCTGTTTTGCAGAGGCCAGTTAACTGTCGAAAAGGCTCACTTTCGGCAGCTGAAGGATTAACTGAAATTACTAAGTCGTGTTAGCTGCCGAAAATGATCTTATCAGAAAATTAAAAAAGGGGAGAGTACGTGTCCGTACTCAACTTCACATCAAGAGAGCCTGTGTGTCTTGCCGCCGAAAGGAAGATCAGAATGCATCTCATATGACCATCATGAGTTTTAATGGCGGTAAGCTGCCGAAGGCGAGTCATTAAACCCCCACATCATTGATTACGCAGGGTAACACATAACTTCACATCAAGAGAGCCTGTATGTTTGCCACCGAAGGGAAGATCAGAACGCATCTCACATGACCATCATGAATTTTAATGGCGGTAAGCTGCCGAAGGCGAGTCATTAAACCCCCACATCATTGATTACGCAGGGTAACACAGGATTTCAATGCATATCTGAGGATCATTCGCAGCTGATCGCTTCATAATTTCACACGAGCTAGACGATATCATAAGTGATCACTCGCTCGGCTCAGATGGAGGGCATCTTTTTCCCAAAACGCTGTAAGCAGGGCCATGGTCATGGGGTTTTCCATTCTATCACTCAGTTGAAGTTTTTATTTCGATCAGGCAGTTTTTATCAGAGCCGATCATTTATCCAGGGACGCCCCCATCAGGACGAGACTCTAGCACAGGGTCTTTTCAATCTTCTGCTGCAGAAAACGAAGGGCTCGACTCATGGCAAAAACAAATCTGCCACTCAGGACAGAACTAGACGGGGTCTGGTATCTCGAGTCCCACCCACAAGTGGCCGAGTTTTTCAAGTCTGCAGAGGTTTTTGACTACTGTGAGAGACTTACTAGTTTCATCCAGCCACTTGTTGAGGCGTTTGCTCTGAGCTACGACGGGAGAATAGTGAAGTTTGGCAGAGAAGAATTTCATGTGGATGAGGCAGCCATAGCCGAATGTACGGGTATTCCCAGAACAGGACAGAGTTGGTTTAAGACCACTAAGGTTTTGGACATTGAATTCAGGTCATATCTCCTACCAGCTCATAAGGAAATCAGATGGAGAAAGGATATTCCCATCACCTTTCTCGAACCTAAGTGGCAGGCTCTTGTAAAGGCTATCATCGTTTACATAACTTGTGAAGGCCGTTATCACAGGGTGCTGCACTACCATTTCAAATTGTTAAATCATTTCACAGGGAGAGAAAAGATTAATCTGCCATACTTCTTCCATAAAACCCTCACTAAAATGGCAAAGCAAGTCCAGGCTAAGCCAAGCAAGATTGCAAGCAGGATCTCTCACCAGGGTCTCATAACGTTGATAATCAAGGAGCTTCTGAAGAAGAGAGGTGTGAACTGGAATTACTTTTTATTCTGGCACGAGTTTCCCACAGATCTTGTAAATGAAGAGGCAGTTAAGCAGGGCAAGGGCGAGAAGAGCAGCACTCCCAAAATCGGCAAGAGAAGGAGGAGAGCCATCTCTCCTCAAGCCCAAATGGAATCCCCTTCCTCATCCAGCAAAAGGAGAAGGTCAAAGAAAAAATTGGTGTTTGAACAAGCTGAAGGAACTCCTCAGGGAAAAACCCACTAAATCTCCCCTACTCAGGATCTGAATCTGAAGACGAAGGAAAACAAGGAGCAGAGGAGCCCATGGAGAGTGAGAAAGGTAAAGACCCTCCCTTGACTGATGCACCAGGTCCCAAACCTTCCACACCAGAGACCAACAAAGTCAATGAGCTGCTACAGGAACTTTCCCAGGCAAGACATAATGAGGAACAGGTTAAGTTGCACAACGCAAAGCTAATTGAAAAGAATATGGCAATGCATGATCGGAGCAAGGAACTCTTCGATAAACTCCAGAAAACAACCGAGAGGAACGCATTACTGATAAAGGACAATGTCAAACTTTACCGTAACCTCAGGATGCTCAGGTTAAAGATGAAGGAATCGTCGGGGACAAAAGCACAACCATCTGGTCTAAACACGTTGGCTGAGGTGGCCACGATCCCTGAGGAAGTAACACCTGTGGAAGTTCAGGAGGTAACACCTGTGGAAGCTCAGAAAGAACAGCCTGTGGAAGCTCAGAGAGAACAGCCTGTGGAAGCTCAGCAAGAACAGCATGTGAAGGTTCAGCAGAGACAGACTAAACGAGTGACCAGAGGGAAAAGAGCAGTGTCAAAGAAATCCTAGCGATTGGTCACGAACATGCAGGAAAGCAGCGTTTTGGGGTCTTAATTTTTGAAGCAATTATAGTTTTTTGGAAGCTTAGGCGAGCCCACAGAGCTCATTAGCTGCCGAAGAATCCGACTTCTGGCGGCTAAGGCACATAATCAGTTAAGCAGTGTTTGGGTTTGATTTTGTGAAACAGCTTTCGGCAGCTTAGGCGAGCCCACAGAGCTCATTAGCTGCCGAAGAATCCGACTTCCGGCGGCTAAGCCACATAATCAATTAAGCAGCGTTTGGTTTTAATTTGGTGAAACAGTTACGGCTTTCGGCAGCTTAGGCGAGCCCCCCAAAGCTCATTAGCTGCCGAAAGGTCTGACTTCCGGCAGCTAAGGCACGGAATCTGCAGAACAGTTAGCTGCCGAAAGCCTATTTTTGCAAAGGCCGACTACCATCTCACGAAAATCAAATCTATGGTGCGCCCAACCCAGTTCACCGAGCCTTGGAAGGCTGCTTCACTTCACCAACCATCGAGTCGTTGAAAGGAGATCTCCATATCTGAATGTCCATGATTTTAGGGATTAGTCCCTATCTTTTGTTTTTAACTTTCAGTTAGTACTTTATTTCATTAAACAGATCCATGTTTTTAGGATCTGGAAAAAACGATTTTGTAATGGCTATAAAGCCACAGAACCAAGACTGTTTAAGGGTTCGATTTTGGATGGAATAATTAGCCACTTTATTCAGTTTTCTTATGCTAATATAGATCACAGGTTTCCCTCAGTTTCGATATCAGTTGTCATTTTCTCTTTCACTGTATCAGTGTTGTCTAGCTTTGAATGTGAATGTTTCTTTACATTGTTTAGCTCACAGCTTGATTCCAGTTCTTTGAATGTATCTCGAGCCCTACTTCGTATTGGTTTGGTTACATGTTTTCTTCATCCACCTTTGATATTATATATGCTGATCAATCGTTTCTTGAGGGCACTGTTTCATCTGTTTACATGTTGAATGTCTAAATACTGTACTCTGATTTAGTCATCCCATTGATCCACCTTTTTTTTTCAAAAGACACAAAAACATATTTTCTTAAGTTACCAGGCATACCTAGCTTATAACCCTAGGTAGTTTCCTGCAGTGATAACAAATTGGCGCCGTTGCCGGGGAGAGGAGTGAGAAGCTGATCTTCCTGGGAGAACGACACAGATCTGGTCCTTGATGATAGACAAGGACTAGACACTTCATCGGTTATATATCTTCTATCTGGCGACTCCACAACATCATTCTGGCTCCAAAAAGGGCCAGCACCAGAGCGAATCCCCAAGGACCCCTGGTGTCTCCAGTACCAAATCCAGATCGAACCTTGAGGGAGGCGAAGAAGACCAAAAGTCAAGCTGTTCCAAAGGTCACCACTGTAAGTTCATCTGCTGTTAATTTTTCTGCTGCATCACATAACACAGTCATCATGGCTGGGGGAGTAAATATGACTAAGATGGAACAAATACTAGCTAACAGATATGCTCCATTGGTACTAGTACTTCCACTGTCTCAAATGCCTGTAGGGGATTACCAAAAATACATGCCTAAATTCTTTGGGCCAGGCAACTACACAGCAGAAGAACACCTTGAAGCTTTCTACGCTTATGCAGAAAATACCAACATCGAAGCTGAAGATGTTTGGATGAGAATTTTTGTCCAGAGCTTAGATGGAGAGGCCCGGAAATGGTTCAAAACACTGCCAGCTGCTTCCATAGGAGACATCACTGCTCTTGATGATGCCTTCTTAAAAAATTGGGGAGACAGAAAAGATTACCTGCATTATATTACTGAGTTTGGAAATCTCAAACGGAAAGCGGGTGAGTCTGTATCTGATTTCACCAAGAGGTTCAATAAGATGTATGAAAAGATCCCTGAGGTAGTCAAGCCTTCCGAAACATCTGCTATGATCACATATTCCGGAGCTTTCGATTACAAATTCTGCTTGATGCTCAGAGAAAGGGATTCTGAAACCCTCGTAGCCATGCAAGAAGCTGCCCTGAAGGTTGAATCGAACTTGTCATCTTCTGAGAAACTGAAAAATGGTTCCGAGAGAGGGAGAAGGAGTGAGGAAGCCCCCTCCTCCTCCAATTCAAACCAAAAGGTTGACAAGTTGGCAAAAATGGTGGAAAATCTGACCTCTGAAATGGAGAAGTTTAAGACCAGCAGCAGGTCTCCTGACAAAGGGAGAAATCAAAGTAAATTTGAGCATCCGAATAGGAATCAGAACCAAGCTGATTACCCAAATAGAAATCAAAATTGGAGAAGGAACCAACAGCAGGTCCAACTTTTACAGAGGGAGAGAAATCCAGTTGACGATCAGAAAATCAGGGCTCCTTTCCAGAATGTGGTGTTTGACGAAGGAGATGAGGAGGATGTTCAAGAACTCGAAGAGGACATTCACTGTGTCGAAGCTGAGTACGAAGAGATTTACTTGACTGAAGCTGACTATGAGGGGTCATTGTTTGATTAGGGACTGAACCAGCTTTATGAAGATCAGGCCATGCTGCAAACTGATGGACGGGCAGGATACGATCTGAGATCCAAAAGGAATACTGGAAAACAAAACTCTCCAGTGCCTCCGAAAAAGACTGCTGCCCCTGCAAAGCAGCCAGCCAAGGAAGTTCAGAAAACAACTCAGCCGCAGCCCATGGTAAGAGCAAATCTCTCTGAATCTGAAAAAGTTGCTTCTTCTTCTTTCAATTTACAAACAGAAATTCAGAAACTGAAGATCCCTGTACCTCTTATTGAACTCATGAAGAACGAAGCCTTCCGAAAGGACATTTGTAAAAGCCTTGATCACAAATCTGTCTCTTTTTCCTCTGACACCATAAACTTATCTGATGATAAACCCAGCATTGTGCTAGGCCCTATGATTGAAGAACGAGGTGAAAGCTGTCCCCCTTTTTATGTCTCTCTGAACATCCATGACAAGACCTTGCACAATTGCCTCCTCGATTCAGGTGCTTCCCATAACCTGATGTCAAAAACAGTCATGCATGGACTAGGCTTAGAAATCACCCGCTCTTACCATGATTTATTCTCCTTCGACTCTAGGAAGGTGAAATGCCTCGGGTTGATAAAGGACCTTGCAGTTTCCCTATCTTCTGCCCCGATGAAAACCATGATTATGGATGTTGTTGTGGCTGATATCCCGCCCAAGTTTGGATGTTTGCTGTCCAGATCATGGATGAAGAGACTAGGTGGAACCTTGCAAATGGACCTATCTTATGCCACTATCCCAGTCTTTTCCGGAGAGAGCAGAAGGTTATACCGTGAGTCTCAGCTTTCTTTCATCATCAGTGATGAAAAGAATCCCGCTAACCATCCCATTTATTCAGTAGACACAGAAATGGGCTCATGCATCTTACAGGTTGATGACTCTTTGCCGGAATCTTTGCCACTAAAAAAGCCTGTGGTCCAGCCTATCAACAGTGAGAATGAGAATGGATTATGGACGATGTTCTTTGATGGGGCTTGTACCAAAGAATCTGCTGGAGCGGGGGTTGTGTTCATTTCTCCATCACAGGAAAAGACACAGCTGTCATTTAAGCTAAGTTTCCAAGTGACAAACAATGTTGCCGAGTACGAAGCTTTGCTGTTGGGGCTGAATTCAGCCAAACAAATGCAAATCAAAAGGCTACATGTCTTTGGGGACGCTGATCTGATTATTCAGCAGGTCAATAAATCTTTTCAGGCAAAGCATGTGAGGCTCAAAGCCTACAGGGACGAGGTACTCAATGTTATCCCTTCTTTCTCTGAATTCAAAATAGCACATGTACCTAGATTGATGAACGAAATGGCTGATTCTTTAGCTGTTTCAGCTTGTAATTTCATTCCCCCTCTGCCTCCTAAACCGTCATACGAGATTCAAGTAAAATATCGGCCTTCACTGCCTGATAATGTAGAATTTTGGAAGGTGTTTGAAGACGATGCAGAGCTGACCAGGTTTTTAAATGTTATAGATGAATTGGCTGACTTAGAAATTGATGAAGACAATCAGAATGAGCAGGCTGCCAAAGGAAAAACCAGATTTGAAGACAAAATCGGGACACACAAAATAGTTCAGCTTTCTTCCAACAGAATCCCGAAAGGGCTGATACCTTTGGAGAGACTGTTTGATAGCAATGATGTTGCTGTTAAGCTTGAGAAGAAAGAGGACGAATCTGATAGCTGTCCTCTGAACCTAGCAAACAAATCAGATCCGAAGTATGTGAATTTGGCTTCCCAGTTGACAGAACCACAGAAGTCTGAGTACGCTGGCCTCTTAAAGGAGTTCTCCGACATATTTGCCTGGAAGTATTCAGATCTGAAAACTTATGACACAGATATCATTCAACATAGGATCCCACTGAACAAAGATACTACTCCTTTCTGACAGAAGCTCAGATCATTCAATCCAATGCTGCTGCCCACAATGGAGAAGGAAATAAAAAAATTGCTTGAGGCTCAGATCATTATCCCGCTGAGATATTCCGATTGGATTGCCAATCTTGTCCCTGTGAGGAAGAAGAACGGTGAAATCAGACTCTGTGTCGATTTCAGGAACTTGAATAAGTGTTCTCGGAAAGACAATTACCCGGTACCCAAGATGGAACATATTTTGCAGAGAGTTTCCGGGGCAAGTGTCATGTCCTTTATCGACGGATTCTCAGGGTACAATCAGATTGCTGTCCATCCTGAGGACAGAGAAAAGACAGCCTTCACAACTCCTTGGGGTACGTTCATGTACCAAAAAATTCCTTTCGGTCTCATGAACGCTGGGGCTACCTTCCAGCGGGCAATGGATATTGCCTTTGTTGGAGAAAGGGATAAGTTTGTCCTCATTTACCTCGATGACATCACAGTGTTCTCTCACAGCCATTCAGATCATCTGCTACATTTGAGAAAAGCTTTCGAGAAATGCAGGAAGTATGGTATCTCGTTGAATCCTAAAAAGTCATTTTTTGCACTCAAAGAAGGTAAGCTGCTCGGTCACATTGTTTCAGCAGAAGGAGTTAAAATTGACCCAAAGAGGGTGGAGGCAATCCTAGATTTGTCATTACCTATATCCAAGAAGGATGTCCAATCTTTTCTTGGCACTATCAACTTCATCCGCAGATTTATTTCAAATTTTGCTGAACTGACTAAACACATTACCAGTATGCTAAAGAAAGATTCAGAAATCAGGTGGACTAAACAGGCAAAGGATTCATTCCAGGATATCAAGAAAGCAATCACTTCAGCCCCAGTTCTCATCAGTCCACATTTTGATAGAGAATTCTTCGTCTTCTCATTTGCTTCACATGACACTATTGCAGCTGTCCTCTTACAGAAAAACGATGATGAACAGGAGCAGCCTGTGGCTTTTTTCAGTCGGGTACTCCGTGATGCTGAGCTTAAGTATGAACCTTTGGAGAAGCAACCGTATGCATTGATCAAAGCCCTGAAGGCATTCAGAATTTACATTCTCCAGTCCAAGGTAATTGCCTATGTCCCCTCTAGTTCAGTCAAAGATGTTTTAGTACATCCTGACATCGATGGCAAAAGGAGTAAGTGGGTGGCAAAACTGATTGAGTTTGACATAGAAATCAAACCTGTCAAGCTGGTTCGAGGACAGGGACTCGCTCGGTTATTGACTGAAGAAAATTGCAAGGCATTGAAGATTTGTGAAGAGGAGAAAGGTACAGCAGATTTCCAATTTGAAATTTCAGCGAACCAAACGAGGTCAGATTTACAGGTAACCTCTTATATCTCAGAATGTGAATGGTACAAGGATATTGTTTTCTTTTTGCAAACTTTTTCTTTGCCAGAGGGACTCACAAGAACACAGGGAAGAGCTCTTAAGCTTAAATCTACGAGCTTCTGCATCAAAGATAACTTGCTGTTTTGGAAAGACCCTTTAGGGGTACTCCTGAGATGTGTGACAAAGGAGGAGGCTGTCAAGGTAATGACTGAATTTCATGACAGTATCTGTGGCGGACATCACTATTGGAAGACAACTGTCCACAAGATACTGAGGGCGGGTTATTACTGGCCCTGTGTATTTTCTGATGTGTTTGCCTTTGTGAAAGCATGCGACAAATGTCAAAGGTTCCAAGGAAAGGGGCAGTTGAAATCTTTACCGTTGAAGCCCATCACAGCTGTTGGTCCATTCCAGCAATGGGGCCTGGACTTCATCGGAGAGATCCATCCTTCATCAAGCAATCAGCACAAATGGATATTGGTTGCCACAGATTATTTCACGAAATGGATCGAAGCCATTCCCATGAGGAATGCTACTCATAAGGTGATTATTGACTTTCTGTTTAATAATATCTTTTCAAGGTTTGGTTGTCCCATGAAGCTGATTACAGACAATGCTCCTGCTTTTAATGACCGACATTTGGTGAGCTTATGTGAAGAGATGGGGGTGAAACTAGCTCATTCCACGTCATATTACCCACAGGGCAACGGACTAGCTGAGTCTTCAAATAAAAGTTTGTCTCGTATCATCAAGAAATTGCTGGAGGAAAATAAGAAAAGTTGGGACAGCAAGTTAAAATTCGCTTTGTGGGCCGACAGAGTCACTGTCAAAAAATCCATTGGTACATCCCCATTTAAGTTAGTCTATGGCACTGAAGCCATATTCCCAGTCCAACTTGTGTTACCAGTGACTAATTTCCTTCAAGAGGCCGGCTCTGAACTTGATGATCACACTAGAAGAGTTTTCCAATTGGTGGAGTTACAGCAAGAGAGAGAGCATCTGATAGAAAAGTCTGAAAATCATCAAATGAAGGTAAAAAACACTTTTGACAGAAAAACAAAAAAAGAGGTGTTCAAAATAGGTGATTTTGTTTTGAAATGGGATGCAGCTAGGCAAAATAAGGGACAGCATGGGAAGTTCGATTCATTATGGACTGGTCCATACATTATAACAGAAGCTTACCACAACAACACTTTTGTTCTTCATCATCTGGATGGAGAAATTCTCGCAGGTGGCCCATTCAATGGGCGATTTTTGAAAATCTATCTCTCTTAAAGACCGTGGGTCTTTCTCATTGTAAAATATTCGTCTTTCTTTTCTATTTAGAGTCAGTGTGTCAAATAAACTCCATGCCCAATGGGAGTACTAGACTAGGTGTCAGTTTTATTTCCATGAATGTCAAATAAACTCCATGCCCAATGGAAGTACTATACTAGGTGTCAGTTTTATTTCCAGGAAAGGCATTTGGTTCTGGGATTCTTTGGAACCTCACTGGGAGGATTCCATCCCCGAGTAGGAGCCAATGTTATCTCCTAAAATAACCAGTCAGTTTTTCATTATTTTAGGTGATAGGTTTGAGTCCAAAAATTTATTTTTAAAATTTTTAGAGTCCATAAGGAGGTCCTCATTCTTATTACTGAGTCAAAAATCTGATTTATTTGGGTCTTGGTTTCAAATTTTGGAAAGACAAGTTTCGGTAGCTAACTCTGTTTTGCAGAGGCCAGTTAACTGTCGAAAAGGCTCACTTTCGACAGCTGAAGGATTAACTGAAATTACTAAGTCGTGTTAGCTGCCGAAAATGATCTTATCAGAAAATTAAAAAAGAGGAGAGTACGTGTCCGTACTCAACTTCACATCAAGAGAGCCTGTGTGTCTTGCCGCCGAAAGGAAGATCAGAATGCATCTCATATGACCATCATGAGTTTTAATGGCGGTAAGCTGCCGAAGGCGAGTCATTAAACCCCCACATCATTGATTACGCAGGGTAACACATAACTTCACATCAAGAGAGCCTGTATGTTTGCCGCCGAAGGGAAGATCAGAACGCATCTCACATGACCATCATGAGTTTTAATGGCGGTAAGCTGCCGAAGGCGAGTCATTAAACCCCCACATCATTGATTACGCAGGGTAACACAGGATTTCAATGCATATCTGAGGATCATTCGCAGCTGATCGCTTCATAATTTCACATGAGCTAGACGATATCATAAGTGATCACTCGCTCGGCTCAGATGGAGGGCATCTTTTTCCCAAAACGCTGTAAGCAGTGCCATGGTCATGGGGTTTTCCATTCTATCACTCAGTTCAAGTTTTTATTTCGATCAGGCAGTTTTTATCAGAGCCGATCATTTATCCAGGGACGCCCCCATCAGGACGAGACTCTAGCACAGGGTCTTTTCAATCTTCTGCTGCAGAAAACGAAGGGCTCGACTCATGGCAAAAACAAATCTGCCACTCAGGACAGAACTAGACGGGGTCTGGTATCTCGAGTCCCACCCACAAGTGGCCGAGTTTTTCAAGTCTGCAGAGGTTTTTGACTACTGTGAGAGACTTACTAGTTTCATCCAGCCACTTGCTGAGGCGTTTGCTCTGAGCTACGACGGGAGAACAGTGAAGTTTGGCAGAGAAGAATTTCATGTGGATGAGGCAGCCATAGCCGAATGTATGGGTCTTCCCAGAACAGGACAGAGTTGGTTTAAGACCACTAAGGTTTCGGACATTGAATTCAGGTCATATCTCCTACCAGCTCATAAGGAAATCAGATGGAGAAAGGATATTCCCATCACCTTTCTCGAACCTCAGTGGCAGGCTCTTGTAAAGGCTATCATCGTTTACATAACTTGTGAAGGCCGTTATCACAGGGTGCTGCACTACCATTTCAAATTGTTAAATCATTTCACAGGGAGAGAAAAGATTAATCTTCCATACTTCTTCCATAATACCCTCACTAAAATGGCAAAGCAAGTCCAGGCTAAGCCAAGCAAGATTGCAAGCAGGATCTCTCACCAGGGTCTCATAACGTTGATAATCAAGGAGCTTCTGAAGAAGAGAGGTGTGAACTGGAATTACTTTTTATTCTGGCACGAGTTTCCCACAGATCTTGTAAATGAAGAGGCAGTTAAGTAGGGCAAGGGCGAGAAGAGCAGCACTCCCAAAATCGGCAAGAGAAGGAGGAGAGCCATCTCTCCTCAAGCCCAAATGGAATCCCCTTCCTCATCCAGCAAAAGGAGAAGGTCAAAGAAAAAATTGGTGTTTGAACAAGCTGAAGGAACTCCTCAGGGAAAAAACCCACTAAATCTCCCCTACTCAGGATCTGAATCTGAAGACGAAGGAAAACAAGGAGCAGAGCAGCCCATGGAGAGTGAGAAAGGTAAAGACCCTCCCTTGACTGATGCACCAGGTCCCAAACCTTCCACACCAGAGACCAACAAAGTCAATGAGCTGCTACAGGAACTTTCCCAGGCAAGACATAATGAGGAACAGGTTAAGTTGTACAACGCAAAGCTAATTGAAAAGAATATGGCAATGCATGATCGGAGCAAGGAACTCTTCGATAAACTCCAGAAAACAACCGAGAGGAACGCATTACTGATAAAGGACAATGTCAAACTTTACCGTAACCTCAGGATGCTCAGGTTAAAGATGAAGGAATCGTCGGGGACAAAAGCACAACCATCTGGTCTAAACACGTTGGCTGAGGTGGCCACGATCCCTGAGGAAGTAACACCTGTGGAAGTTCAGGAGGTAACACCTGTGGAAGCTCAGAAAGAACAGCCTGTGGAAGCTCAGAGAGAACAGCCTGTGGAAGCTCAACAAGAACAGCATGTGAAGGTTCAGCAGAGACAGACTAAACGAGTGACCAGAGGGAAAAGAGCAGTGTCAAAGAAATCCTAGCGATTGGTCACGAACATGCAGGAAAGCAGCGTTTTGGGGTCTTAATTTTTGAAGCAATTACAGTTTTTCGGCAGCTTAAGCGAGCCCACAGAGCTCATTAGCTGCCGAAGAATCCGACTTCCGGCGGCTAAGGCACATAATCAGTTAAGCAGTGTTTGGGTTTGATTTTGTGAAACAGCTTTCGGCAGCTTAGGCGAGCCCACAGAGCTCATTAGCTGCCGAAGAATCCGACTTCCGGCGGCTAAGGCACATAATCAATTAAGCAGCGTTTGGTTTTAATTTGGTGAAACAGTTACGGCTTTCGGCAGCTTAGGCGAGCCCCCCAAAGCTCATTAGCTGCCGAAAGGTCTGACTTCCGGCAGCTAAGGCACGGAATCTGCAGAACAGTTAGCTGCCGAAAGCCTATTTTTGCAAAGGCCGACTACCATCTCACGAAAATCAAATCTATGGTGCGCCCAACCCAGTTCACCGAGCCTTGGAAGGCTGCTTCACTTCACCAACCATCGAGTCGTTGAAAGGAGATCTCCATATCTGAATGTCCATGATTTTAGGGATTAGTCCCTATCTTTTGTTTTTAACTTTCAGTTAGTACTTTATTTCATTAAACAGATCCATGTTTTTAGGATCTGGAAAAAACGATTTTGTAATGGCTATAAAGCCACAGAACCAAGACTGTTTAAGGGTTCGATTTTGGATGGAATAATTAGCCACTTTATTCAGTTTTCTTATGCTAATATAGATCACAGGTTTCCCTCAGTTTCGATATCAGTTGTCATTTTCTCTTTCACTGTATCAGTGTTGTCTAGCTTTGAATGTGAATGTTTCTTTACATTGTTTAGCTCACAGCTTGATTCCAGTTCTTTGAATGTATCTCGATCCCTACTTCGTATTGGTTTGGTTACATGTTTTCTTCATCCACCTTTGATATTATATATGCTGATCAATCGTTTCTTGAGGGCACTGTTTCATCTGTTTACATGTTGAATGTCTAAATACTGTACTCTGATTTAGTCATCCCATTGATCCACCTTTTTTTTTCAAAAGACACAAAAACATATTTTCTTAAGTTACCAGGCATACCTAGCTTATAACCCTAGGTAGTTTCCTGGAGTGATAACATCTTCTTACCATTCGGCTTCTATAAGATGTCCTATACATATTGATAATGTTCATCTTCAACAAGAGAATCGACGATCTTTTTCCTTATATTTGTAATACCCCCGATTTTGAATTGGAATGTATTTAATCAAAATTATGGAAATGATGTAAATATGCTAGTATGTAAATATACTAGAGAATGGCTAGGCATGTATGATGTACATATTTGTATTT
This sequence comes from Larix kaempferi, assembly GCA_027924585.1. NCBI lineage: Eukaryota > Viridiplantae > Streptophyta > Pinopsida > Pinales > Pinaceae > Larix > Larix kaempferi. The sequence goes on from BSBM01001286.1 coordinate 1,919,262, forward strand.
GTACCATATGGTTGGTTTACTATTCCAATTCGAAATGTATGTAAATATTATGTTGGAAATTAATAAAATGGTCCAAGATGGTTACATAAAGAGCACTAGAGGGGTTATGATTCTACCAAAGGGGAGTTATCGGGAAACCAAATCCTTTTTTTCCATGTGTCAACCTTAGATCTCATCCAAAATATGCTATGTGCATTAAATGAGCCAATTACCATCTCTTGACGACTAAATCCAATCATTGAATGCATATGTGATGTTGGTGGGAAAAGTCACTTCATGTAGTTATTAAAGCATGGGGGTTGTGAAAGTTATGTTAACTGTCAGCAGTCATATTTATTCTATGGTTAGAAGCTATTTCACTTGTCTTTTCACCCTTACCTCATATCCTTGGATTCAACACTCTTTTGATCATTCTCTCATGCATGTTTTCTACACTACATAGAGTTTTCCATGGATGTCCATGTCCATTACCAAACTGTGTTTAACCTAGAAATTTGAATTTGAAGACATAGCTACATTTTTGGAAGGGAAAATAGATGGTTGTAGATGAGCATGGAGGTTGGGAAAGCTAGGAACCTTTAATCATTGTTTTTTGCTACTTTTGGATGCTTGAGAAGCCATGGATTAATGTTGCAGGGGGTTCTCCAATATATTACAGCAGGTTGGACTCATATTGCACACTTTACATTGTTGTTGTTTGACTCTGGATGAAGCCGAGTTAGTATTGAATGATGACCATAGGAGAGCATGTGGGGGTCACCTTTTCAGGTTGGCAACAACCCAGAATATTGGTGCAAGGCAGGTCTGTCAGACACTCTTGCTTAATAATAACACACGACACACAATGTTCACATAGACTAGATGTAAAAAATATTCCAAAATCTGGCTTGCATTACTTCAATCAACTAATGGTTACAATACGAAATCCAATACATCTTAAACTCGTCGTCCTCAACCTTATACAATTTACAGAAGTAAATGGTGTGCTTTCTATGTGTGAAATCTTCTCCCTCTCTCAGTGCTCTGTTGAACAACAAGTTATGGATAAGATCCCCCTCCTCTGTGCCTATGCACTGATATTCTACTCTGCTCTGTTGTTTCTTTTCTCGAGGTCACTCTAATCCCTGAGACACTCTTCCTTTGTTCGTCAAACCCTCTACATCCTACAGAACTGGAGTTGTCAGTGCCCCCCTAGCCGTGCTGCACAGTTGTTTCCTATGGTGACCTCTGTCCAAATCCCAATCACCTTCTTAACTGCTCATAACTTCCTTATCCACCCCGAACGACTACCAAGTACTATGCTTTAACTTCTACAAAACACAGACTCTGTGTCAGTTGTTGTCCTCACACCTTGACCATACTGCACTTCGTCACATTTTGACCTTAATTTTCGGCTTCAATTCCTTTCACAGTTTCCAATCTGCCCCTTCCTCTGCAAACCTATCGGTGTCGTTGTTCGACAACCTGTCGACACCCCACCTCTTTCGATGCAAACATGTCATCTATCAACATCTTAACTTGTCGACTTCCCCAGTGGTCGACTTCTCTTGTCGATCATCGACAATCCCCCTGGTCGACTTCTCTTGTCGATCATCTTCGACTTTTTTTCCTAGGCCCTGATGCTCCTACATCAGACTCCCTAGGTGAAAAAGAACTCGACTACTCTGTCAGTCTCCTGTATTCTTCTTTGAAAATCCATGTTGCCTCCTACAACTCATCATCTTTCCATCGCACTAAGTATTCTTTCTTTCACGAACTGTGCGTACACCTGACTTCGCGTTCCTCTAGCACTTCGACGATTTCCTCCTTGTCGTGTTGACCTGGAATCTACGTTGTCCAGTTGATGTTCGATACTTTTGCACCTCCATTGGTTGAAAATTCTTCAAACTTGTACAGATCTGAGACATTGAACGTAGGTGAAATGCTCAAATCTTTCAACAGCTCCAACACATAAGCATTGTCCGAAATCTTCCTCAAAACCTTACATGGTCCAATCTTCTTAAGATTCAACTTGTTATACATCCCTGTCGAAAATCTCTCCTTCCGCAAGTGTACATAGACTAAGTATCCTTCCCTAAATGACTATAGCCTCTTCTTCCTGTCATCTCTCAACTTATATTTTGCATTGCTCTTTTCTATGCGCTTTCAAACATCTTCATGCACTTCCTTCATATGCTCTGCGAATGATTCTGCATCCGCGATTTTCCTGATTTATGTCTCTATCTCGAACAAATCTACCATTCCATGTGGGATTCATCCTTGAAAAATTTGTAATGGGCTCAAACCTATCGACCATTTCACATAATTGTTGTATGCGAACTCTTCTTGTGCCAACACGTTCTCCCACTACTTGGATCTGTTGGTCATCAAACATCTCAGAAGGTTTCCCAAAATTTTGTTCACCACCTCAGTCTATCCATCTTTCTGAGGATTATATGCCGAGCTAAACTGCAATCTCGTGTCCAGTTTCTTCCATAGGGTTCTCTAGAAATGACCCATGAACTCGGTATCTCTGTCCGACGTGATACTCTTCGGCAACCCATGCAATCTGACTATCTCCTTGAAGAATAGTACAACAATGCTTGTGGTGTCACTTGTCTTCCGACACGGAATAAAGTGTGCCATATTCGAAAATATGTCGACTACAATATAGATTGATTCGTTACCTTGCTGCATCTTCGACAATCCTAGCACAAAATCCATGCTCAGGTGCTCCCATGGGGTATTTGGCACTGTTAATGGTGTGTACAACCCGACATTCTGATTTCTTCCCTTTTCCAATTAAAAAACAAGACATTGTCGTACCCACTTACCGACATCTGTCGTCATTCCTGGCCAATAATACTTTTCTTCAACCAATGCCTTGGTCTTGTCGATGCCAAAATGACCTGCTAATCCTCCACTATGCATCTCTCAGATTAGATTCTCTCTTACAGATCCTCTGGGAATACACAACTATTGTCCCCTGAATAGGTATCCTTATTGGATGAAATAATCCAAGTATGGCATTTTGTCGATGCTCCATGGTTCTCAACTCACCTTCCATGCTTTCGCAAAATCCTCGCTGGTCTCATACTCTGTCTTCACCGACTCTATTCTTGTTTCCTGAACTGTCTCCGTGTTCAGCAATTCAACTCTTCGACTTAGCGCATTGACAACTTTATTTGTCTTTCCCAACTTATGTCGCAACATGAAGGTATATCCCTATGGGAACTCGACCCACTTGATGTGTCGCTGATTCAACTTTGAATGAGTGTTCAAGTACCTCATTGCTTGGTGATCTGTGTATAACCCAAATTCCCTGGGAAACAAATAATGCCACCACTTATTCAATGCTTGGAAAATAGCACAGAACTCCTGGTCGTAGACCGAATTTTTTCATTTTGCATCATCCAACTTCTCATTGAAGAATGCAATTGGTCAGCCCACTCGGATCAACACTGCTCCAATTTCCATTCCAATCACGTCGCAATCGACTCGGAAAACTTTGTCAAAATATGGGAGCACTAACACCAGGATATTGGTGACCATTTCCTTCAACTTTTCAAAATTTCTCTGGGAAGGTTCCATCAACTTAAACTCCCCTTTTCTCATGCACTCTGTCAACGATGCACATATCTGACTAAATGCCCTGATGAACTTCCTGTATAAACTTGCAAGTCCATGGAAACTCCACACTCTAGTCGTGCTTGTCGATTCTATCCAATCCAATATTTCCTTCACCTTCTTTGGGTCCATCACTAACCCTTTACCCGAGATTACAAATCCCAAGTATACCAGTTCTTCTTTCATGAAGAAACACTTTTGCAGGTTCACCATCAGCTTCTCTTCCTGCAAATTCTGCAATACTTGTCGAATGTGCCCCAAGTGTTTGACCTTGGTTCGACTAAATATTAGGATGTCATCTAGGTACACTACGACGAACTTTCCTTAGAATAGTTTCGGTACTTCATTCATCAAACACATGAATTTTCTAGGTGCATTAATCAATCCGAATGGCATGACTAACCACTCATGCAACCCTTCCTTTGTCTTAAATGTTGTCTTCCATTGTTGGAGAGAACTTCCGCAGCATTTAGGAAGCTGCTAATTTTGGGAAGGATAACTAATTTTGGAGAGAAAGTACCAATTTTGGCGGTAAGACAAAGATATCGCCGTAGCGCAAATCCCGGCGGGAATCACGGCGATAGGTACAGAAAAGTCAAGCATGTGGTACAAAGAAGAGGCCGAAGGGAGAGCTCAACCACCGCAATAAAGGCGCCGGAGATGAAGAGAGGGTTCAACTACCCTCATTAAAGAAGAAGGACTACAGTCAGCATTGCTTGAACCAAGAAGAAGCGACGGGCCGATGCATTAAAGACTAAGGACTGCAGGAAGCAGCGACGAGACAGAAGGCGGCCATGGAAGTACAGCCAGTTGACTGTAAGTGGTTAGGGTTGAGTCACTGTTGGGATAAGGACCACAGTTTTGTAACTGCGATGAGACCTTCGGGCCATCTATATATATAGTAGTCTTTTTATATGATAAGGGGTTGGCCACATAGTGATAGAGACATCAGGTAGAGGTTAGTCAAGCCTTTTGTGGTTGCAGAGTCTGGACATCCCTGAGAGAATACAAGGGCCAACTTGTTGAGAGATAGTGCGATCCGCAGGGATTGTGAGAGAAAGAGAGTGCATTGTAAAAGGCAGGAAGAGAAAGAGGTCTATAGATAAGGGCTCCCACTGAGGTGGAGTTTCCCAGAAGACCCTTGTTGTAAAGAGTGGAACGGAACTGTGTTTATTCTTCAGAGTTGAAAACAAGAACCGTAGTTCCCCTGGGCGTAGTTCTCGCCCTGGGAGTAACAACGTGCTTATTTAAGTAGCACTATTGTATTTGTGTAGCTACTGCTCTCATTCACTTGTCTGTGTTATATATGAATGCTTCAGTCTGTTATAAGTAATGTACATGGTCGTCAGTTTAACTTCTGAATGATGTATAATAATTGCGATAATCATAGCTACCCGCATAGCAACTAGATAATTGTTAACAGAGGATGATGTGCGAGTAGGAACTGAATGTAAGTCATGAATGGTCTACTTAGACACTGCTCAAAGTGATATTCTACTTAGTTACGTTGTTGCGAGATATCAAGGGTCAAGTTCATTAGCGAGGGATAGGCTTGGAGACTGAATGTTGTAGCTAACTGCAGTACCAGGATAAGGATAGCGGAGACCACTTATTAATCCAGGAAGCGGTCAAGATTCACTTACCGCAGGAACTAGAAGGGGAAGATATCGCGCCTACGATATCTTAGGTATCGCTAGACGGTCTCACGTAGGGGGAGGACTTATCGCACCCCCTGCGTAATGCGATAAGACAGAGGCGTAGCCGGAGTAATGGAATGAGATAGACAGCTCCAGTCAAAGGGATTAAGGTGGGTTTAAGCACCCTGGATGCCTCGGAACTTGGCTGAGGACACTTGAGTCTTCTGCCTCCCATTAGAATCACTTCGGGTGAGACTTCAGGTTGCCTCTGCGACCTGTTGCCGAAAGGGCCAGTGAGCTAAGGGTTCTGTTGGTCTAAGGGATTACCGCAAGCCTGGGTCTGCTAGAAAGGATAAAGATATTAAGCCAACATCCATTCATCCCCTTCTCTAACCCGGATCTAGTGATAACCACTCTTCAGGTCGATCTTTGTGAAGTACTTCACTCCACTCAAGAAATACATCAAGTCATCCATTCTCGGCAATGGAAACCGGTACTTGATCATGATCTTGTTGATAGCTCTGGAGTTTGTACACATCCTCAATTCTCCAACCTTCTTTGGTGCTAATATTGTTGGTACTACACACGGGCTAAGACTCTCTCTCATCAATCCTCTATCCAACAACTTCTGGACTTGTCGATTGAGTTCCTGATCCTCTGGCAGAGTCATTCTATGCGGTGCCTTGTTTGGAAAATTCGATCCTGGAATCAAGTCGATCTGATGGGATATGCTTCAAGTCAGTGGATATCCCGTCGGCACCTCATCAACTACTATGCTCCTAAACCCGTCGAGCATCTCTTCGACTTCGACCGAAATTATCTCCATTGTCGACCTCTCAACACATGGTCCCTTCAAAATTATAGCGAAACATCCCGATTGTTTCTCCTCCTCTGCAAGGAATTCCTTGGCTGAGGACATCAGCACTCACTTCTCCCAATTTTTTCTCTCGCCCTGCTTGCAGTCCCTTTGGTCTTCATGCTTGGGCTTCAAAGAAATCTGCGTGACATTTTTCCCCACCGTCACTATGTTGGCTCGACCATCATAGATCATCTTCTGATCATATTTCCATGGTATCCCTAACAACAGATGACATGCGTCCATCGGTATTACGTTGCATAGTACACTGTCTTCAAGCTTTCCAACCTTAAATTTTATCAGGAATTTTCTGGTTACCTTGACATGATGTCCTTTCTGCAATTAGCATATCTTGTGTGGGTGTGGTTTTCTCAAAATATCAAACCCAACTTGTCGATAACCTCAATCGACACAATTTTCTTTGCACTGCCACCATCGACTATGGTCTTGCAATACCACTCACCAATCAACACTCTGGTTTGAAAGATAGCCTTTTACTGTGGCGACTCTTTCTCATCGCGTCAGTCGTCATGAATCAACGTTCTCCTGGCCTTCATGATTCGACCTTTTCTTTTCCCATCCTCACTAATGTCAGATGTCGACTCCGCCCTCTTGTCGACTTGCTCATCTCTTCGACGTCTAGGTTTCAACTCCTTTGCAACATGTAGGTTCTCTGGGCATTCATATTCATTGTCTCCATCCTCAAAACTTGTAATAGACCACAACTGGTCTATCATCTCCTTTTCTGTCGGTTGGACCACTTCGACCAAACGCACCTCGAACACGAGTCTCTCGACCATCGCATCGATTTTCCTGTGCTTTATCCTTATTCGATGTCCCTTCCACACGTTGGTTTTCTTCGACGTCTTCCCTCCTGATTCCGCTACTTTGGCCTTTCACGGAAATAGTATTCACACCCGAACCAGTCATCCTTCCTATGGTCGATGCGGATTTCCTCGACAGTTTCTCCTCTTCCTCCAGAGCTAACTGGTAGGATTCACCGACCGCTCTGAACCTTTACAGGATCAACTCGTCCTGTATGGCATACTTCAAACCATTCACATATCTCGCGACAACTTCTTCTCCTTCATCATTTTGTCCCGACCTTATCGAAAATCTGCAGAACTCTTTCGTGTACTCCTTCACGTTCATCTCTTTTTGTCGAAATTTCTGCAACTTTTGGAACAAGGAAATCACATAGTCACCTAGAAAGAACTTCCCTTTTCGCTTGGCGACCATCCTATCCCAAGAATCGATTTTCTCCTTGAATTTCTTAACTGTGTCAGCCTGTACATTGTTCCACCACAATAAGGCATGACCCTTCAACCTCAGACATGCAGTCTTAACCCATTTAGTATCCTCTATATGCTCTATTTTGAAGTATTTCTCCATCTCTCTGAACCATTCTATCAAGTCTTCTAGATATAGACTTCCTGAGTAGGTATGTACATCCATATTTTTCCGACCTCTCATCTCCGTCAGAATCTTGATGAGTTTATCTTCTGGTTCTTCTCCTACTGCTTCCCGTGCTTCCACTTCCTCAACTTCCTTGTCGATGTAGTCTAACGCATTAAAAACGCATCCATTCCTTTGGATTTATTTGATCACTGTGACTTCAATAGTCAGACTTTGAATTGCTCGCATGCACTCATCAAACATTTCACAATCAACTATGACTACAGCACCATGCACTCTTCATCCAACTCCTTATACATTAATGCCTCTGTGAGTCATTTTCAACCGCAGTTGAAACTCCCACTCGTCCAATCGCAACCGGACTTTCACTAGTCGTGTACAACTCTACCAAACCACAGTTGGAGCCCTTCACACTCAACTGGACTCTCAACTCTGGGCTCTAATACCAACTGGCGCAAGGCAGGTCAGTCGGACCCTCTTGCTTAACAATAACACACGACACACGATGTTCACACAAGCTGGCTGTAAACATGATGCCATAAGTTGGCTTCTGTTATTTCAATCAACTAATGGTTGCAATACGAAATGTAATACAACTTAGACTAGTTGTTCTTAGCCTTATACAATATACAGAAGTAAATGGTATGCTTTCTCTATGTGTTATCTTCTCCCTCTCTTGGTTCTCTGCTGAACAAAAAGCTATGGATCAGATCCCCCTCCACTGTGCCTGCGCACTGGTCTTCTACTCTTCTTCACTACTGCTTTTCCCGAGGTTACTACGATCCCTAAGACACTCTTCATTTGTCCACTGAACCCTCTAGATCTTGCAAACATGCAGTTTTCAGCGCCCCCCTGGCCGTGTTGCATAACCTATGCCTGTAGTAACATCTTTCCTGATCCCAACCACCTTCTTAACTCCTCATAAATTCATTATCAACCCCGAATGGCTACCAAGTACTCTACTTTGAATTCTGCAAAACTCGGAGTCTATGACAATCCTTGTCCCCATGTCTCGACCATACTACACTTCATCACCTTTCGACCTTACTTGTTGGCTTCACTTTGCTTCTCAGTTTCCAGTCTGCCCCTTCCTCCATGCTTGGCTTCCACCGCAAACCTATCGGTGACTCTATTCGACAACCTGTCGACACCCAACCACTTTCGCTACAAACATGTCATCCGTCGACATCTTAACTTGTTGACCTTCAAATTTCTTCTCTTTCCTGTCGACCGCACCTCGACAACTTCTGCTCGACTACATGGATTTCAACGGCCAGTCTTCCTTTGCACCAGTGGCCATCGAAAATCCTGCTGGTCGAATTCTCCTATCGATCATCTTTGACTGATTTTTCTAGGCCCCGATGCTAGTGCATCAAAGATACTATGTGATTAGTACTTTTGGCCCACCATATTCAAAGATTGTGTCAAAGCCGTGAAACATTTTCATTTGTGTCTTTTTTTCACAAAGAAAATACGAGCACACCCAGCTCCTCTTCACCCTGTTATCACAGCAGGTCCCTTCACCAAGTGGGGGATTGATTATATGACTTGCAACCCAGTTTCTGTTGGGGGGCATCAGTACATCATCGTTGTCATTGACTACTTCACGAAGTGGGACGAGGAAATTCCTATTGTGAAAGAAGCTTGAGAAACTGCAACATATTTTCTATTCAATCAAATCATTGCCAGGTTTGGCATACCTAAAGTGATTGTCATCGATCATGGTAGACATTTCTAGAAATAAATCATGATAGATTTGACCACTAGGATAGGTTTTCGACAAGAACACGCATCTCCATTTTATCTGCAGGCGAATGGTCAAGTTGAAGTGGTAAAAAAAACTTTGAAAACAATTCTTCAATGTATCGTCAATGCCAGTAGGTCAATTGGCACATAATGTTGTATCTGGATCTTTGGGCATATCGTTCTAACGTCAAGACTGATATTGGTTTCTCACCTTTTCAACTTGTTCACAGCTTGGAGGCAGTCACACCAGATGAATGCGAGATTCCGTCATTGAAGTTGTTTATCCAGCTACTACCCAAGACTTCTACTTTGGAAGAACAATTGCTTCATTTAGAACATTTGGATGAACAATGCTGCGATGTGCTCACTGCAAATGAAGTTCATAACAAACGAGTCAAACATTGGTATGATAAGTCTGTCAAACCTAGGGTATTCTCCGAAGGAGACCTTGCTTTGGTTTATGACAAAGACAAAGATCCCATGGGGGTAGGAAATTTCAATTCGATGTGTCTCGGACCCTATATTGTTTCTAAAATATTGAAGAAAGGTTCTTATGAGTTGATGGATTATGATGGTTATAAGTTTCTTGTGCCTAGAAATGGGCTCTACCTAAAGAAATATTATGCTTAGGCATATATGTTTTTTCTTGTATTATAGTAGTACATTTTTTGTAGAGTTAGTAGTTTTTCATTTTTTCTTATGTGTCTTCTAGATTGTCGATGGCACCAATCGCCACACTCGTAACTTGGCTTCAGTTGCTTGGGTAATCTATTCACCCACAATCCAACTTGTTTCCTCGGGACGTGCATGTTTGGGACGTACGACGAACAACATAGATGAGTATAGAGTGGCTATCAAACTACCGCGAGATACTATTCATCATGGAATTTCATGTTTGGAGGTCAGACTTGATTCACAGTTAGTTGTACTTCAGTTGATGGGTAATTCATTGGAATATCCAGCAATACTGAGAGGGGGGGTGAATCACTATTGTCTTCTTTTATCTTTTATTAAAAAAATTAGTACAAGACACACAAATAATCAAACAAGTTAGGACACAAGATTTTATCATGGAAACCTCAAAGGGAAAAGCACAAACTCATACTCATTAATAAGATGAATTTTACAAAATTGTTTATCTGCTTCTATAGAAGGGATGAAACTACACCCCATATTTTTCCTGCTGCTACAGACAAGGATACTACTACACCCTTGATCGTCTTCCTGCTCCTACGGACAAGGATGCAATGACACCCCAGACCTTCTTCCTGCTGCTACAGACAAGGATGCAACGACACCCTGTTTTCCAGCTGGTACTGCTACCCCCTGCAAGATTTCTTCCTATCCTAGAACCACACTACCTCCCTAATCTAACTTCTTCAGATAATCCAGAACATCCTTTCTTCAGTCCTGGAAGTTTATTGGTCTCGGCCTGTTCTTGCTGTTGCTTCAACTAAGACATCGAAGACACACTCGCATTCTAATTTGAATATTATTTTAAATACATTTATTCATGGCTCTTCAAATATTCATACCCTCTCAACTCGTACCTCTTCAAACTGGACATACACATCTCATAAACACGGCTTTTCAAAGAAGGCTCATACCTTTCTCCGTGACGCCTCTTTAAATATCTATTTCAATAAACTTGTAATTCATAACTCTATTTATGTTTATCAGTCATGACTTTCCGCAACAAAAAGCTTTCCAAAAATTGCCTCTCCGTAATGATAATTCTGCACCAGAATTCTTTCCGAATTTTCCTTTTTCTGCAATGATATTTCTGCAGTAAAAATCATTCCACAATTGCCTTTCCACAACAATATTTCTGCAATTACCTTTCTGCAGTGACCTTTCCGCAATTTCCTTTCTGTAGTTGTTTTTCGGCAATTTCCTTTCCGAAATGATATTTCCACAGTGGCTTTTCGGCAATTTCCTTTCTGCAACAATTTTTCTGCAATATCCTTTCCGCAATGATCATGGACCATCGTATCTTGATAAACAATGGATTCTATTTCTATAGCTTGTGGATTGCGGATTGCGGAACTATATTTAGACTTTTACAAACTAGCTTCCGCAATTTGTCTCCTGCAAGGCTTCTTCTGCAAGTATCTTTCCGCAAGGTTCTTTCTGCAGTGATCGTGGACCATCGGATCTTGATCAACGGTGGATTCTCTTTCTGCATCTTGTGGATTATGGATTGCGAAATTGTATTTCAACTTTTACAAATTGCCTTCCACAATTTATCTTTCCGCAATTCTCTTTTCGCAGTCGAGTTGTGGATTGCGGATTGTAGACGTGCCTTCAACTTCTCCTAAAATGGGCTTCCACAATTTCCCTCCCACAATTCCTTTTCCGCAACTCTTTACGACCTTCGATTTCTTGCGAGTTCTTTCCTAACCATCGATCTGAGATCATATACGAATATTACCTTATCTTTTCGGATCTGTTATATTCCTTACACCATTCTCTTGCTGAATTTCTCAGGGGCATCAGATCTCTTACGGCTTTGATCTCATCCATCTATCTGCTCTCTCAAGCAGAACTTCACTTAATCTTGTGGATTTCTTATATTCCATTCACGTTCACCTCGTGATCTCTTTCCCATCGTTGATCCATCTTTTATCCTTTATTTTGGATCGTCCAAATCTCTGCAAACTTCAATCTTTGCAACTCTAGCATCCTACATTTGTTGATCAGAGAATCAATCAATCACTCAATTGATTATCACCGGACTTGATTCCCATGCTGGATCTTCACATCGACTCTATGGTTTTAAACACACAAAGATATCTTAATTAGATTTCTTTATTCACACAGGAACCTGATACAAATAGGGTCGCTTCCTAATAGCACTAAAATGCCACCATGTGTCTTTTACATGACACTTCATCATACATGCCATGTCATCACCTCTTTTCTATTTCACTGAGTTCACCTTGCCATCATGTCCTTGGTTATTCATTTGTCATTACTGAACTCCTTTGACATCAATGAAAACCAAATCCAACATTCTCCCCCTTTGGCATTGATGGAAACCACTCCTTGATTTACTCCTCCTTTGACATTAATGACAAAGGCTTCCTTGTTAGGAACCTATGTCAACCCTTCTCTTTAGTATGTTAGTATATTGTTGTTGGACGCATATGCTTTGTAAGTCATGCCATAGTATCTGTTGATCCGTAGTTTATATTAGCCCATAGTATTGACCCATAGTATTGGATGCATATGCTTTGTAAGTCGTCCCGTAGTATTATATGTCCCATGGTTTTGACTCATAGTATTGGGCATAGACTTAGTATATAAGTGTGTGTTGAGGTCATTGAAGGCACCGTGAAGTTAATTGTATTGAGCTTGCTCAAAGGAGGTTTCCCCCTCGAAGTGGCCCATGATCAATATAAAAGTGATTATGTTCTATTATTTGTAATATCTCGTGTATTTGCATTAATTAATTATCGCAGGTTCATCACATCTGGTATCAGAGCACTTTCTTGGGCTCGTTGGGTGGAATTTCTGCCAAATTTTTTTTCGTATCTGTTGCAGCTTCAGATTTGGGAACAATACCTATCCGCTTAACTGTGGGAAGTACTTGGGTGATAAGCCCTAAAACTCATTGTGAGGAGTACCACAGGAACCCCAAAGTAGCTCACCCATTGAGAGGACATGCCAGTAAAAAGGGCAACGACCCCTACCTGATTGACTAGTTCCCACCTGTGAGGTAAACCAAGAGTTGTTGTTTATGGCAAAGCAGTTTCAGTTTTCCTTGAGCTATGGAGTGAGGGGTACTGCCCCAATATGCAAGCTGTCAGATAGCATTGGTGGCCGAGTGAAACACCTGAACTGTTAGGAAGCCGTACATAGCTGAGGTCCATATCTATTTTCAGTTGAACTGTTGTCGATCATTTCCGCTCCAGATCTAGCCGTTTTAGATCTATTCTGAAAGTCATTCCAGATCCAGTCGCCATTTAAGATCCAGCCGTTTTCGATCCCTTCCGCACCATTGCGTTGCTGTTGCCGATCCATTTCTGGAAAAAAAAATCAGTTTTTTCTCCATATCTCCCTTGTTTTCACTCTGATTCCCTTGAAATTTTTGGGGAACCCCTGTCATCCCATTCTACATCTTTCATTCCTGAGGACCCTATCCCCAATTCCCCTTCCCAAAGCCTGAAATCCCACATTTGTCTATTTTTAGGGTTTGCCATAACTTCCTCAGATTTCACCCAATCACCTTCAAATTTTACCACAGAGTTCCTTTCTGAATTCTGCTTCTTTGTCCCTCTCTGCCAAATTTTCTCATTCTATCACCCCGCTTCTGAAATCCCCCTTTTTGTTTTCTTGTCCTTTCGACAGTGTCCAAAATCTAGTCAAACCCCAATTATCCATCATATTGTTTCCCCAATCCAAATTTCCCTTTACTAAATCAACTTTTGTCTGTGTTTTTCTACCCATTCCACCAAAAAAAAAAACTGGTTATGGTTGTCACCCATGTAGGAGCACACACCATGGAGGAAGCACTTGCAGCCATCCAAACCAAACTCAAAGATCTAGATGAAAAATTTCTCAGCCTCCATTTTCAGCATTCAGCCATGAATAATACCAGACAGCCAGAATCTTTTGAAGCCACCTGGTTCTCTTCTTCCAGCAATTTTCGTGGGCCGAAGCTTGATTTTCCTCGCTTCAATGGTACTGATTCGAATGGATGGATATATCGAGCAGAACAATATTCCAGTCTGCATAATACTTCTGATGCCCAGAAAGTTCCACTTGCATCCTTTCATTTGGAACAAGAAGCCCTTCAATGGTACTGCCGGTACATCAAAGCTCATCCCAAGCCAAACTGGACAGATTTTACCAACTCATTTTGCCACGATTTGGTCCTAGTGCTTTTGATGATTTCACAGGAGCACTCACTAAACTTCACCAAATTGGCACAATGAGAGAGTATCAGACAGAATTTGAGAAATTGGCCAATCACACAGAAGGATTGTCTGATGAATTCTACAGGAGTTGTTTTATCAGTGGTCTCAAGGATGAAATCCGCTCAGAGGTCAAAATGTTTTGTCCCAACACAATGATGTAAGTCTTAGGGTTGGCTAAGCTGGCCGAGGACAAGATCACAGCTCAACAACGCCCCAAACCCACCTTTGTTCTCTTCAGAAATATGGGTTCCCAACGACCTCCCATCACGCCTGCTCCTCAACCAACTCATATCAAGCATTTGTCTGAAATAGAAATGCAGGCACGCCGAGAAAAAGGGCTTTGCTATAATTGTGATGAGAAATTCACTCGGGGACATAGATGTGTTCAACAAAAGCTCTATCTCTTGGATGTGGATTCTCCTCCTGCCTTAGAACTTGGTGAAGAATCTACAGATACAGTAGATGATCAGGTCGACATTCAACACCCGCCTGTTGACACCCCATCTCAGGACGACCCACCCGAGATCTCTCTCCATGCTGTAACCGGCGTCACCACCCCAAAAACAATGCGGGTCACGGGATACTTAAAGAAGCTCCCTCTTACAATACTCATTGATTCTGGTAGCACTCATAACTTCATTGACCCTCGGATTGCCAAACAGGCTGATTGTTTTGTCCATCCTTGCTCCAGCTTTGAAGTCATGGTTGCCAATGGGGGCACCTTACCTTGCAAGGGGAAGTGTCACAATGTACGTATCTCTATGGAAGATTATAACCTATGCTCTGACATGTTTGCCTTGTCCTTAGGCGGATGTGATGCGGTTTTGGGCGTTCAATGGCTACGCACACTTGGCCCCATCTTATGGGATTTTGATGAACTTTGGATGCAGTTTAAAGTCAATGGGGCACAACACAAATTTATGGGCTTACAACTAGGGTCTCTCTGCATCATCAGTTCACATCTCCTGGAAAAAATCCTTAAGAAGAATTCACATGGTGTCATCGCTCAGCTCAATTCCATTCAGATGCACCCATCAACAGTCTCCACTACTTCCTTGGATAGATATGCAGGTATCTTTGCTGAACCAATGTGCTTGCTGCCTTCAAGAGACCTTTCCGGTAAGAATTTAGCCACATCTACCTCTCAGCAGGAAATGATGGCTATTTTGCATGCAGTACAGAAGTGGCAGCCATACCTATTAGGGAATTATTTCTGCATCAAGACTGATCTCCCAAGTCTGGAAAATTTTTTGGAACAATGGGTCTCCTCCCCAACACACCTGAAATAAGTTATCCAACTCATGGGTTATCCCTATGTGATCACTTACAAGAAGGGTAAGGAAAATATGGTGGAAGATCCTCCTTCTCGCACAATTGATGACCTAGTTTCTCTTACATCTCTTTCTCTGCTTGTTCCAAATTGGTTTCAATATGTTCAACAGGGCTATCTCTTCTATGAACTCTATGCTTCTTCATCAACAGGGCACTTTGGGTTCTGCAAAATGTATGACCGGGAACAATGTAACTTCTTTTGGCAGGGACTAAAAATGACAATTCAACATATGGTGGATGACGATGATACTTTCCAAGTCAACAAGGGGGAAACGACACTCCTTTCAAGATTGCTCAAACCCATCCCCATCCCTACACAGCTTTGGCCAACTATTTCTATGGATTTACTAGCGGCGCTCTGGTGGTACAATACCACATCTCAAAGGACACCATATGAAGCAGTCTATGGAAAAACACCGCCATTTCTTCTTCCATACACCCTTAGCAGCTCCCCAGTTCAGGAAATTGACTCGGTTCTTGGAAACCACGATTAGATTCTTCCCATTCTGCAAGACAATCTTCACATGGCCAGAATTCGCCTGAAACAACAAGTCGATCAGCACCGTTCTGAGCACATTTTCCACGCAGCTTACAGGGTTCTTCTTCATCTACAACCTTCCAAGAAATCCTCCTTGACACTCCAACAGCGTCAGTGGCCCGAAATGCAACCCGAGGATGCTACCGGGGAACCACTCCCTCAGATTCTGCAGCAATTTCTCCGACCAAATCTTTGAGGACAAAGCTTTTTCTAAGGGAGAGGGGATGTTAGGAACCTATGTCAACCCTTCACTTTAGTATGTTAGTATATTGTTGTTGAACGCATATGCTTTGTAAGTCGTCCCATAGTATTTGTTGATCCGCAGTTTATATTAGCCCATAGTATTGACCCATAGTATTGGATGCATATGCTTTGTAAGTCATCCCGTAGCATTATATGTCCCATGGTTTTGACTCATAGTATTGGGCCTAGACTTAGTATATAAGTGTGTGTTGAGGTCATTGAAGGCACCGTGAAGTTAATTGTATTGAGCTTGCTCAAAGGAGGTTGCCCCCTCGAAGTGGCCCGTGATCAATATAAAAGTGATTATGTTCTATTATTTCTGATATCTCGTGTATTTGCATTAATTAATTATTGTAGGTTCATCACATTCCTTTTGACAGCTCCCCCTATCAACATATCTCCCCCTAACATGATGCCTTTTTCTCCTTTTTGTTCATTGCAAAGAAATTACTCCCATCTGTTGTCTAAGATGCTCAAATGCTTCTTTGGGTAGCGACTTAGTGAAAATGTCATCTATCTGTTCTTTTGTGTCTACATATTCCAATTTGACAACCTTTTGTGACACTTGATCTCTTAGAAAATGATATTTTATTGGAATGTGCTTTGTTTTAGAGTGAATAATAGGATTTTTCAACATGTTTATTGCACTATTGTTGTCACAATTGATTATTATTGGATTCTCATACTTCACAAGCAAGTCTTCCAAAGTTTGCTTCATCCAAATGACTTGGGTACAACATGATGCAGCAACAATGTATTTAACCTCTGCTATAGATAGTGATATGGATTATTATTTCTTGCTAAAATATGATACAAAACAGTTTCCTAAAAAGAATGCTTCTCCATTGGTACTTTTTAGATCATCAACACTTCCTGTCCAATCTGCATCAGTAAATGCTTTTAAGGTGAAATCTTGGCATTTTGGGTACCATAAACCATACTCCATAGTGCCTTTTAAATATCTGAAAAATTCTTTTTACTGCTGCCACATGTGTTTCCTTGGGATCTGATTGAAATCTAACAACCAATCCCACAACTTGCATCACATCTGGTCTTGTAGCTGTCACATACAATAGGCTGCCAATCATGGATCTATACATGGTATGATCCACTTCCAAAGACTCATCATTCTTGCTTAGTTTGCAACCAGTGATCATGGGAGTGCTAACAAGATTGGAGTCTTCCATCTTGAACTTCTTAAGCATATCCTTGATGTACTTGTTTTGAGAAATGAAGATTCCTTTGTCTGATTGATAAACTTGTTGTCCCAAGAAAAATTTTAATTCACCCAACATTGACATTTCAATTTATTTTTTCATTTCAGAAGCAAATTTTACACTTAGTATTTGTATATTGCTTCCAAAAATGATATCATCTACATAGACAACAACAATGATCATATCCTTATCCTCGATCTTTATGTGGATGTTGCTATCAGTGAATCCTCTTTTATATCCGTGTTGTTTCAAGTAGTTATCTAGCCTTGAAAACCATGCTCTTGAGGCTTGCATGAGACCATAGAGTGCCTTTTCTTGTTTGCAAATATAATCTCTATTATCTAATAGGAGGAAACCTTCAGGTTGTTCAATATATACTTCCTCTTCTAGATTCCCATTTAGAAATGCAGACTTGACATCCATTTGATATAATTTGAAGTTTTTATAACATGAGAATGACAAAAACATTCTGATTGCTTCAAGTCTTCCTACAGGTGCAAAGGTTTCTTCAAAGTCAATTCCTTCCACTTGAGCATATCCCTTACACACTAACCTTGCTTTATTTCTGATCACTTTACCATCTTCATTGAACTTATTCTTGAAAACCCATTTGGTCCCTATAGCATTCTTGTTTGTAGGTCTTGGAACAAGTTCCCAAGTTTTGTTCTTCTTAATCTGATCTAGTTCTTCATCCATGGCTTTGATCCAATCATCATTTTTTCTTACTTCTGTAAAGTTCTTAGGTTCCACTACTGAAAATAGATTTTGTTTAGTAAATAATCTCTTTCTTGTACTGAATCCTGCATCTGTGTCACCTATAATTTGTGTTTCGGGGTGGTTCTTTTTTATTCTTCTTACCGGTGCCTTTATATCATCTCTTGGAGAATCTTCATCTTCATTTTATTGTGATTCTTCTCTTTCTTCTTCCTCTTCTTCTTCTTCTTTCCCAACCATATCTTCATTCTTTTGCAAAACTTCTTCTTCATTGTTTGTTCTTCCATCTTCATCTTTGTTTCTTATCCTTCTTGGATTCATGTCATCCACTCTTACATCTGCACTCTCTATGATTTTGTGTAATCTTTGATTGTAACATCTGTAAGCCGTTTTAGTGGAGGAATATCCCAAGAATACTCCTTCATCAGTTCTAGAATCAAACTTGCCAAGAACATCTTCATTCCTCTTTATGTAGCACTTGTTGCCAAACACTCTAAAATACTTAATTGATGCAAGCCTTTCATACCCTAGCTCATAGGGAGTCTTTTCATTATTCACTATGAGTTGTCCTCTATTAATTATGTAGACAGTTGTGTATACTACTTCTCTCCAATATATATCAGGAAGTTTTGCTTCATTTAGCATGGTTCTGGAAGCTTCTTGAATTGTCTTGTTTTTTCTTTCCACCACGCCATTTTGCTAAGGTGTCTTTAGAGATAAAAATTGTCTTTTGATCCCATGGATATCACAAAACTTATTGAATTCATTTGAAGTGAATTCACCTCCATTATCTTAACTAAGACATTTGATTTTTTTGGTTTGTCTCATTTTCCACTATTGCTTTCAAAGTCTTGAATTTTTCAAAGGCTTCTAATTTTTCCTTGAGGAATGTTACCCAAGTCATCCTTGTGTAATCATCAATGAGTAACATAAAATAATATCCGCCTTGCAAGATTTTAGTCCTTGTTGGTCCACAAAGGTCAGTGTGAACTATTTCCAAAAGATGTGAGGTCATATGTTCTTTTGACTTGAAGTTAGCTTTGGTTTGCTTCCCATGCTGAAAATGTTTACAAACTGCATTCAGAGGTTTCACAATTTTTGGTAAATCTCTCACAGCCTCCTTATTACTTACCTTGAGAAGATTATCAAAGTTTAAATGTCCCATCCTTCTGTTCCATAACCATCTTTCATCAATCATACTCATGTAGCATTGGTCTTGATTTTTTAGGATGTACACATTACTTGAATTTCTTACAACAGTCCCAACAAGTCTCCCTGAGTCCTTTTTTCTGATTTCACATTTCTCAGAGTCGAAGGTGTAGATGTATCCTTGGTCACAAGTTTGACTTACACTGATGAGATTAAGCTTTAGGTCTTCTACTAGCAAGACATTTTCAGCTTTAATCTTGTTATTGATAGTGGTTGTACCTTTGCCAATTATTTTGGAAGACATATTATACCCAAAAGTGACCCTACCTTTATTATCTCTTTTTAGGATTATGAATTTACTTGGGTCTCTTGTCATATGTTTTGAACACCCACTGTCAATATGCCATAGATTATGCTTTTTTGTCACACATAGAGCAATCATGGATTTCTCCTCTTCGTTCTTTTTCTTCCAATCCTTTCTCTGTTTTTTGTCGTCGAATTATTTTGCATTAGTCCCTTTTGTAGGAATCATTAGTTTATAGTTTCTTTCTATATGACCATGGTTATTGCATTGGTAACACTCTATGTCATATTTTTGAAGAGATGTAAAGAAATTATGATCCCGTGTTTTTGGTTTGTTACTGGATGCTCTTTCCTTGTAGTCACGAGGCTTTCCATATGCTTTGCAATTTAGGGCCTTGTGTCCAAAATTATTACAAGAGTAACAATGTCGAAAGAAAATATGATGATATCTATTTGTCTTTGGTCTTCTAGGAATTACATTAATTATGTTTTTGTCAAGATAAGATGGATTAGTTTTCTTATTTTCTTCCTTTTTAAATGAACTTTGTAGTGTAGTAGCATAACTTCTTTTTCATTGGTTTGTGAAGGAGGAACATTTTGGCTTCTTTTTATTGTTATATCCCAAACCATATTTATTTGTTGATGGTCTTTGGCTACGCAAGATGTCATCTAAAGTCTTTGAATTGTTTTCATATTTTGATTTAATAGATTCTTCATTGAGCTTTTTCCTAAGCTGCATAATTTCTTCTTCAAGCTTCTATGATTCTTGTATTCTCTCTTTGAGCTGTAAATCTAGGTCTCTTTCAATCTTCTTGGCTTATTTAAGCTGATCTTTCAAATCACTAATGATTTGGTTTGATTGTTTGTTCTTTTTCCTTCTTTTTTCATGTTCTTCAAGAGCACCGATTAATTCATCTCTTAGATCTACTACTCCCTCTTCCATTGGTTCATCATCTTGAGCTTGGTCTTTGATTCCCATAAATAGAATTTGTGTCTCCTCATCTTCACTTGTGTTGTCATCTTCACTTGTGTCTTCATATTCACCATCATCTATGTTGTAAAGGAACTTCTTCTTTTCATTGAACTTCTTTTTGTTTCATGTTCTGTCATTTCTGAAATTCTTTGACGATTCTTTCTCATCACTTCTATCTTACTTAGGATGAGGAGATTTTGAAGAAAAGTGTCCAATTCTTCCAAAATTAAAGAAATTTATAGGTAGATTTCCCTTGTACTTGCCAGTATCTCTCTCAAGCTTCTTGATGAACAAGGATTCTTCATCATCTGATTTTTCGGATTGATTCTTTGATAAGGATTTAAAAGCTTCTTCTTTCTTTGATTGACCATATTCTCCTTTTCTCATATCATAGGAAGTGAAGATCCCATGTATTTCATCTACTGTCATGTCTTTAAGATCATCTCGCTTTTCTAGAGAAGATACTTTTGAGTCATACTTCAATGGTAGGGTTCTTAGTACTTTTTCCACTACTTCTTTCTCCTCTAATTCCCCTCCAAGGCCTCAGATAGAATTGACAATTTCATCCACTCTTAGAAGATATTGTACAATATTTTATTCCTCCTTTATTTTCAGGATTTCAAACTGTCCTTTGTATGTCTAAAGTTTTGATTGTTTGACTTTGGATGCTCCTTCATAGATAATTTTTAATTTATCCCAAGCCTCCTTGGTTGTCTTACATTGCATGACTTTCACAAACATTGTTTTTTGTTAACCTATTCAAGATTGCATTTACGGATTTTGCACTGGCCTCATATTGGTCAAGTTCTTCTTGGTCTGTAGGTAGGTTTTCTGTTATGCTATACTTCTTTTCAACTACTCTACAAACCTTCCATCCAAGAGACATTAGGTCACACTTCATTCTTGCACTCCAGTATGCATAGTTAATTCATGTGAACAGTGGAGGTCTGTTGGTAGCTAATCCTTCATGTTGATCCATTGTCGTCTTTAATGAGGAACTTCCTTCTAGTGTTTAAACTATAAAAAAGGAACCTCACTCTGATACCAATTATTGGAATATCCAGCAATGCTGAGAGGGGGGGGTGAATCAATATTGTCTTCTTTTTCCTTTTATTAAAATAATTAGCACAAGACACACAATTAATCAAACAAGTTAGGACATAATATTTTATCGTGGAAACCTCAAAGAGAAAACCATAAACTCATACTCATTAATAAGATGAATTTTACAAAATTGTTTATTTGCTTCTATAGAAGGGATGCAGCTACAAACCATATTTTTCCTTCTACTACAACTTGGATCTTCTGCCTGATGCTATAGACAAGGATGCAACAACACCCCAGACCTTTTTCCTACTACTACAGACAAGGATGCAACGACACCCTATTTTCCAGCTTCTACTGGAAGGAGGCTACGACACCCTGCAGTATTTATGCCTGCCCTAGCACCACCCTACCTCCCTAGTATGACTTCTTCAGATCATCCAGAACATCCTTTCTACAGTCCTGGAAGTTCATTGGTATCGGCCTATTCTTGCTGCTGGTTCAAATAAGACACCAAAGACACACTCACCTTCTAATTCAAATCTTCTTTTAAATACATTATTCATGCCTCTTCAAATCTTCATACCCTCTCAACTCGTACCTATTAAAACTGGACAAACACATCTCATAAACACACCTTTTCAAAGCAAGTTCATACCTTTCTCCTTCATGCCTCTTCAAATATTTGTTTCAATAAACTTGTAATTCACAACTCTGTTTATGTTTATCAGTCATGACTTTCCACAACAAAAATCTTTCCAAAAATTGCCTCTCCGCAATGATAATTCTGCACCAGAATTCCTTCCGAATTTTCTTTTCCGCAATCATATTTCTGCAACAAAAATCATTCTGCAACTTCCTTTCCACAATGATCTTTCTGCAATTACCTTTCTGCAGTGACCTTTTCGCATTTTCCTTTCCACAGTTGTTTTTTTGCAATTTCCTTTCCACAACGATATTTCCATAATTTCCTTTTCGCAGTGTCTTTTTCGCAATTTCCTTTCTGCAACGAATTTTCCGCAATCTCCTTTCCACAATGATCGTCGACCATCTCATCTTGATCAACGGTGGATTCTTTCTCCGCACCTTGCGGATTACGTATTGCGGAACTATATTTCAATTTTTACAAACTAGCTTCCACAATTTGTCTCCCACAAGGTTCTTTCCGCAGTGATTATAGACCGTCGGATCTTCATCAACGGTGGATTCTCTTTCCGTAGCTTGCGGATTGCGGATTGCGCAACTGTATTTCGAATTTTACAAATTGTCTTTTGCATTTTATCTTTTCGCAATTCTCTTTCTGCAGTCGCTTGTGGATTGTGGATTGTAGACGTGCCTTCAACTTTTCCTAAAATGGGCTTCCGCAATTTCCCTCCAGCAATTCCTTTTCCGCAACTCTTTACAACTATTGATTTATTGCGGGTTCTTTCCTGACCGTTGATCTAAGATCAGATGTGGATCTTACCTTATCTTTGCGGATACATTATCTTCCTTACACCTTTCTCTTGTGGAATTTCTCTGGGGCGTCAAATCTCTTGCGGCTTTGATCTCATCTGTTGATCTGCTGTCTCCGGTGGAACTTCGCTTAGACTTGTGGATTTCTTATCTTCTGTTCACATTCACCTTGTGATCTCTTTCCCATCATTGATCCATCTGGATCATCCAAATCTATGCAAACTTCAATCTTTGCAAATCTACGATTCTACATTGGTTTTTCAAAGAATCAATCGATCACTCAATCGATCATCACTGGACTTGATTCGCTTGTTGGATCTGCACATCGACTCTGTGGTTTTAGACACACAGAGATAACTTAATTAGCTTTCTTTATTCACACAAGAACCTAATACAAACAAGGTCGCTTCCTAATAGCACTAAAACATCACCGTGTGTCTTTTACATGCCCCACATCATCATACATGCCATATCATCACCTCTTTTGTATTTCACTGAGTTCACCTTTCCATCATGTCCTTGGTTATTCCTTTGTCATTACTGAACTCCTTTGACATCAATGACAACCATATCCAACATGTGTATCGGTTTAGAGATCATTCTTTGCTACGTCATTTTTTGCGAGTTGAGTGTTGGTAGAGACATTCTTGTACTAAGGGCAGGGACTCTCTCTCAAATAAGGTAGAAAGTATGTTGCCATATCTGAATTTATTCTTCTTCCCAGTTTTGCACTCCGTCAATTGGTGTTTCATGTTCAGGAACAGACCAGAACACCAATCAAATATGAAATTGCATAGACATTCCACGTCAATCTACATGCATCTCCAAGATGCTAAGTGTTGAGTTGCAATTCCACCGATCTTGTTTATGGTACTTAGGAAAATTTTTAGAGGAAAGCTTGGTATTTCTCCAATCAGAACTTGATTGTCGCTGTTATAGGTCAAATCTTAACTTCTCCATCCGTGATCACATTAAGCTGTCGATCACACAAAAGGACAACATGGATTGAAGAGCAAGATTGCCCTAGATGATACATGGACTTGGTTTTCCCCTCAGTAGTTGACAAAACCCTGTTTTACCCTTTCTTTTGACATGTGCGCTACCCGACATGCATGATAGTAGCGCATTTCTTGGAGTGTGCCCTACTCTACAAGCATAATAGTAGCGCACACCTACTAGTATGCCCTACTTTGCTTAAGGAAACTAGTGCACACCCTTAAAAATCATGCAAACGTTGGTTGTAAAGCATTGAAGTTGCATATGGTGTGCTACTCTAGAGTGAAATACTCGCTCACATCTTCAAAAGTAATAAAAAATATATTAATTTGACAAATTGGAATTAGTTGCAGTTGGTTTTGCAACTTCCCTAACTTCCCAATCAAACTACCTCTCGATCCAAATTGCCTACCTTGTCCCATAAATAGAAGGGAGATAGATGAGAGAGAGAGGGAAAAACTATGCATTAAGGGTTATTACGCTGGAGGAATTCCAAAATTAGTGTGAAGAGCAGGAGCCCAGGATTCGGATGCACAAGCACTCAGAATGATCAGGTATACTTGTACTGGTTATTTGCTTTTGACAATAAAGGTTGAAATGCCCTTCCCGTCCCAATAAAATGTCTAATGGACATATTTGTTTGGATTAAATGCTTGATTGTACTTGATGTTTAAATTGTATTTCAATTTCATCATTATTATATTAGTCAAGATACGCTGAGGAAGATATCTTCGTATTGCAGGTTCATCAAGTAGAAGATCAAGTGGAAGATCGATCGAAGGAGAAAGCGAAAGCTAGGATCGAACATCATTAATAAGGTATGCCTTCAATAACCTTGATCTCTTTCCTTTTGTAGAATCCTATGTGATATTATTAATGTATTTACCTATCACCCCAGAAGTTGGTAGTGTCCCTCTCCTCGCTATCGGGTCGATTTCCCGAACAATAGACTGGTGAATCCGCTGGGGAGCGGTTGTTTTCTGTTCTAGGAGAACCATTTAACTTTCCTTCCAGTACTTTTTTTTATCTTTTTTATCCTCTGAGAGGTTCTGTAGGTTACTATAGCCTGTTTCCATTGCTTGACACATCCTAATTTGAAGTTCTAGAACCTGTTTCATACCTCCTCTGACATGTGCACTAGTATTCCTTATATACAGTAGCGCATACCTGATGATGAGCACTACTTTCTCTACTGCACAGTAGGGCACATCTCCCAGTGTGCACTACATAATAGCGCATACCCCTATAACTCTCTGTTTGCTATAGGGTTTTGATTTGCACTTGTTTGTTTTGATGTCTAGTCTCTTGCCTTACTTTCTTAACTGATCCTTGAGGTCTTTATGCCCTTGTTGAGTCTTGTTTGCCTCTCATAAGTCTTTTAGGTCATCTTTTCCTTGCTTGTGTACTTTTGAGGTGTCTTGTTGTTTGTAACTCTTTTTGAAGACCGCGCTTTGTTCCTAGTTGGACGTAGCTGCACTTCTGTACCCTAGATGCTTGTTGCAGGTATACAAACCTTTGTTTTGTAGCATTTGTTGTTTGTGGCAACACTAAGCACACTTTGACGATGTCTTGGCCCTTAATTTAGGGTTTGACCCCAAGTTAGATTCCTTAGGGTGTTTTCAAAAGCTTTTTGAGTCTAGATACTTCCTGATTGCTTTGTCAGTTTCAGTCCAAGTAAGTTGAAGTATTTCAGTTTGATTCCATTTGCATTTTTGCTATTGTAAGGCCATATTTGGTTTGCTTGAGTACCGTTTGCTTGGCTTAGTGCTCTTTAGGGTTCTTGATGCTTTGGAATAACCTTTGATGTTTACCTTTCCATTTGAAGCGTCTCTTATCCTTCTTTTCTTTTCACTTTGTTTTCCAAGCCCAAAACATTTTTCTTTGAAAAAAATTTGTAGGACAAGTCTTCATCAAATCATCGATTTGTTTGATGTGAGCCTTAGAGTTGCTTTTCCTTACTTACATTGCTCTTCTAGGTCTTAGTTGCTTCCATTTTCAAGTTCTTTTTCTCTTACGTATATCAGAAAAAGCAAAAAATGAGTTTGGTAGTTTAAAGTAGTAAGGCTTATGATCATTTCGAAGTAGCGTAGTTTACTTTGTCTTGAATTTGAAAAAGAAAAGAAAAAAGAGATTTGTTTTAGGTTTGCTTAGTTTTCATTTTGGAAAGAGCATAAATGGAAAAAGAAAAAGAGTCTTTTGTTGCTTTGAAAGTTATTTATTATGCACTCTACTTTCTCAAACCATTTCTACACAATGCACTACCTCATTGAGTAAAAAGTTGCCTTAAAAAGAAATTTTTCTAAAATCAATTAGAAACATTTTCTTTTTTAGGTATACATGACATCAACTAGCTTAGGCTAGAGTTACGAGCTTAAATCACCTTAAACTGCTCACAACTGGCTTTAGTACGCAACAATCGTAGTACAACCTTCATTTAGGCAAATCCATTTATATCAAATAGCCTTGGGATGCTCTAATCAAACCAGAGTTAAGCATGAGGCCTTGGGAGACTGGAATTGTTGAGGATATCCCCTCACTTTCCTTTTGACCATAAACCAGATTTGATTTGTGTACGGGGGTCCTTTCGGACTTCAGGCTTTGCTATCATGCCCATGTGTTTTGACTAGGTTGACGACTGTCCCCCCCAGGTTATTTCATATTTATGGTAACCTTAGTACCATACCTTTAGGATCCTAAATAGGTAGAGTGGGTGGTTATTCCCACTTCACCTCGGACAGGCGTGGAAGGTAACCCTCTGGCAGTAATTTTGGGAAAGCAGTTTGGTGATTCAAGCGCTTTCACCCAGTGGACCTTTGGTGGATGCCATGAAATTGACCATCAGTACTTTGTTAGTCTGTTCTGGGCCCTAATCATCCCATACTTACTTCTGAGAGTATTTGCTATCCGTTTGATTGGCTTGATTACTTAGGATTTTTTTTAGTGGTATGTTGTTTTCCCCTTAGTCTTAGTGGCCACTAGGTTTTTACTTAGTGTTATTTTTATATAATTGTGGAAGACCAACAGCTTCATAGGTATCAGAGGTTGCAAAACCTTCCCCCATCCAGTGTGGAGCCACTACCGCCACCATGATGACGGAGGACTGACTCCAGTGGTCTTTTTGAACTTACTAGTGAAATAGAGGTTCCTGGCAAACCACAACCCAAGAACTCCGGATCGATAAGTTCTTAATACTATCGAGGTTGAGGATATTACTTCTAGTGAGTTTAACACTCCTTTTAACCTTCCTCTTACCTGATCTAATGATCCGCTTCTGGTTCTTGTAGGTTTCTAGCAACCCGAGTATAGTGCATATCTTTTCACACCTGGGCATATTATGACTAACCCAGGAGACGAACAAGGAATTCCATAGATTCCCACAATGGGTATGAATACAAGTATTGTGAATCCTTCTTCCACTGCTACACCGATTTCAACATAGACAACTTCTCTTTCAACTCCATCCTTTAGTTTTAACATTGGTACGTTAGGCATGCCGAGCTCAACAGCTTTGACATCCACCTCAGTCACTACCCCTACTTTTGGATCCAGTAATGCAGTGAATGTCATTCCACCTTCTGCAACTCAACAGTCATACCATATACATAGTACTTGGATTTCCACACCCAATGTTGGGCCGAATCCCTCTGCAACTATGCCTGTCATGAGTACCATGACTGCGTCGTCCACCTCGACTACCCCTGGTTTTAACACATTTGCAGGTTACAATATGAACCAAAGTAATATACCTATAGGACATATCCCCTTTTCTTTGTTTTTCGGAGGAGGGGGTAATATTTTTAGCCAACAATATGGTCGGGCTAACACCTAGCCACAGTGGACGAATTCACAGGTTACCAACCCACTCTCATTTTGGTGGGGGAATTTCAACAACATTTTCACACAATAGCAGAAGGCTGAGGGAAACCCCTACCAGCAGATGGATAGGGGCAACCCCTACCAGCATATGGCTGGGGGAAATCCCTACCAGCAGATGGCTGGGGGCAACCCCTACCAACAAATGGCTGGGGGAAACCCTAACCAGTAGTTTATGGGTCAAACTATGGGAGGTTCCCCCTTCATGACTCCAGCTCATCAAATGCCATCTTATAGACCTTGTTTACCATTTCTAGCAACCTAAATTTGCCATATCTTTCCAAATTAATGAACGATCCGGTATGCCATAATGTTACATGGGCACCAGTTCCCACTAAGCTACCTTCAGACATTCCAAAATTCAAAGGTAAAACTAGTGAGGATCCTGGTGATCATGTTACCACTTTTCATCTCTGGTGTTATTCGAACTCATTGAACGAAGATTCCGTTAGGTTGAGACTTTTTCAAAGAACCTTGACCGGTGTTGTAGCCAAATGGTACATTGAGTTACCTGCAGCCACCTTTTTTAACTTTTGGGATCTCGTCGTAGTATTTCTGAACCACTTCCAGCTTCTTATTCGGTACGATGCTGAGACAGATCTTTTGTCTACCTTTAGACAAAACAAAGCCACCCATTTATCTGATCATATTCAGGAGTGGCGAAGATGGAAGAGGCTCATTAAGGCCCATATCCCCCCAAAGTTCTTCTTAGAGTGCTATCTGAAATCACTCCTTCCTTACATTTCTAAGGAAGTAGCTAAATCTGGGGTGTCATCGGAAGAAGAAGCCATTTTAAGGGCCCAACAACTAGACTTGGTTTATGCTCAATTTGGGCTCCTTTATGAGATTATACTTGATGCACCGCGATCAAACATTGATCTAGTTAGACCAAAACCTGGACCACATGCTGATGGCATTGTAGGTTCAGTTGATTCTGTAGCTTTCGAAGCATTGACTAAATAGGTTCATGCCTTATCAGTCAAACAATCGACTATAGAAATGACTCCCGTCCCAACCTCTCCTTCTACTTCTGAATTTATATAGCTGGTTCAGACTAATCAAAAGGGTCCTCGGTAGCCAAACAGCAAAAAGAAGGCCAAGAAAGGAGAGGGGAACCAACAAAATCCAAAAAACAAAGAAAATGTCGAGGAGGGTAATAGAGAAAAGAAGAAGGTTAAGTTCCCTTGCGAGCTTTGCAAGCAGGACCACCTCACTCACCAATGCCCTCTAATCGAAGAAGCCTAGAAGCTACTTCAAGAAAAAAATTGTCATCCTTAAAGATCCATTTCCCAAAGGGCAGGGCTCAACTTCTGGCACCTCCAATGCTGGGGGCACCACTAATGCTTTAGTTGATCAAAATTTTATTAATATGGTTAACTCGGACGCTCTTTTACAAATGCAAGCAAGAAATTATACCCCGAATTCGCAGAATAAGAATAAAGAGGTTCCTGAATCTTCCACTCCTCTCCAAATACCTATGGATTCAGTGCCCAAGATCTCGAAAGGTGTCTTGAAACAGGCTTCGCACAATCCCAATGCATGGGCTGCTGCCAACTACAATGTGGTTGAATATCTAGCCCAGACCCCTTGTGCTATGTCCACCTTAGAATTTTTGCAAAGTTGTCCATTACAACGAAATGCACTTCTGGCAATGATTGGAAGTATGGATTCATCCAACATGACTGCGCGTTTTGATATGTATGATATCAAACACCGGTTGTCGTACCACATAACTCTTCAAATAGAGTTAGTTCATGGTCCTATGACCATTGGACATGTCAAGATTTAATATGCTAAGACATAAAATATCAGCATTTCATTTCATTTCACAACAATAGCATATACAAGATCACTGAAAGAACAACAAGCATAGCATAAACACAAGAGACATAGATTTATCCTGGGAAACCCTCATCGGGTAGAAAACCCAGCAAAGCTTCCTCAATATAGATGACCAACAAATACAAAGATGTAAACCCTAGACATGAGCTCCTTCTCCTCCATAGCAGATCTCTCCCTCACCTATGCACTATTCACAAGTGTGTGCAATGTGTGTTAAATGAGGAACACACCTCCTCTATTTATACACAACTCCAACTTGTATTTTACATTGACTAGGTCAGCCCCAACTTAATTACTAAACGTAATGTGGTAGGGATGACCCCACTAGGGTGGTCTAATAACCACTTTAACCCACATGAATCATACAGGGCCGACCCCCACTAGGGAAGTCTAATAACCCAAGTTACCACATTCTCCATGTAGGAATAAAACATCTCTGGATATACAATAAGCTCTTCACGGAGGAATGAAACATCTCCGGAATAATAAAGTACAAATATAATATTCTTAGAAGTTACAATATCTAAACACTCCCCCTTAACGAGAAGGTTATTATAACAACATCTGCAGGAGCAAGGAGTCACCAACATCATACATGATACATCTATAAATCATTGGAAGCTTTCTTATTTCATCATCAGTAACTTAAGCAGTTACTAGAACATCTTCAATACTGGAACATCAACATCTTCAGTACTGAATCTTCATCTTCTGCAACACTTGAATAGATATAGCAATATCATCATCTGGATCCTCACGATCAATAGCATTGTTGTCAAACGATCATCGTCATCACACGATCATCAGCATCGTCATCTAGATCATCACGATCAGTAGCATCATCATATAGACCATCATGATCAACATCATCGTCAACTAGACCATCACGATCAACATCATCATCTCGATCATCTTGATCAACAGCATCATCTGGATCATATCGATCAATAGCAACATATGGATCATCACGATCAACATCATCATCTCGATCTACAGCATCTAGATCATCTCCATCTACAGCATCTGGATCATCTCAACTCAATTTACAGCAACACACATGATCCAATTACGGGATGATCAATCCCTCTCACTTTAAGACACCTATCATGTCTATGGACGATGAAATCCAGATCCAATTCCCAAGATAATCAATCCTTATCAATTTAAGACAACTCTCATGTCTATGGACGATGCAATCCAGATCTACTTACAGGATGATCAATCCTGATCCTTTTAAGACAAATCCATGTCTAGGGACGATGCAGTCCTTGATCCATTTAAGACAAATCCATGTCTAGGGACGATGCAATCCAGATCTACTTACAAGATGATCAATCTTGATCCTTTTAAGACAAATCCATGTCTAGGGATGATGCAGTCCTTGATCTATTTAAGACAAATTGATGTCTAGGGACGATGCAATCCCAACCACAATGCTAGTACTTTTTCATACTGGATGTGACCTAGATCAGATCTAGGATTTACCACCACAGATCCAGTCCTTTTTCATACTGGATATGACCTAGATCATATCTAGGATTTATCATGTACATTTTGAACCAACTGTTTAGGGATGATGTAGTCCTATCACATACATTTTGAACTAAACGTTCAGGGACGATGCAGTACTATCATCAATTTTCGGAGATAGATGTCTACTGGTCAATTCAAGGGACCGAAGTCTAGGGATGACGCAATCCCTCTCGTCCAATAGGGACTTCTTTCTCGGAGACATATGTCTACAGATCAATTCAGGGGACCAAATTCAAGGGATGAAGCAATCCTTCTCATCCACTAGGGACTTCTTTTTCGGAGACATATGTCTACAGATTAATTTAGGGGACCGAAGTCCAAGGATGATGCAATCCCTCTTGTCCACTAGGGACTTCTGTTTTGGAGACGTATGTCTATGGATCTTTTTTAAGAAATGTGTCCAAGGATGATACAATCCACTTGTCAACTTAGACCAAGTCTAAGGACCACTCATCGACCTCATCATCGGTATCACCAATATAGGTATCCACATCATCGACCTCAACATCGGTATCATCAATACATGTATCCACATCATTGACCTCACCGTCGGTATCATCAATACATGTATCCACATCATCGACCTTTCTGTCGATGTAGGCAATCTCATCATCAGCGACCACATCACTCCCCCTTTCGAGGAGGGTCCTTCTGAACTACACCAAGCTTGTCTCGAAAATACTCAAACTTTGCTCGAGACAGAGGTTTTGATCAATACATCAGCAACTTGTTCGTCAATGCTCACATACTCGAGCTTGATAGCCCCTTTCTGCACCATATCCCGTATATAAATATATCGGATCTCTATGTGCTTTGACTTATCATTGAACACTGGATTCTCAGTCATCTTGATACAAATCTGGTTGTCACACAAGATCACAGTGGGATCCATCTCTAAGTCAAACAATCTTGATAACATCTTTCGAAGCCATATCGCTTCACAACTAGCATAGCAAGCAGCTATATATTCTACTTTGGTTGTGCTGAGAGCCACACTAGACTGCTCCTTGCTAAACCACAAGATCATGGAAAATCCAAGACAATAACATCCGCTCGATGTGCTATTCCTGTCTAATACACTTCCTACCCAATCAGCATTTGTGTAGCCATATATTCTGAAGTTATGATCTCCAAAATAATATAGACAAAAGCATATCGTACCCTTCAGGTACCTCATCACATGCTTTGAAGCTATCAAGTGAACTCATCTAGGTTCCACTAGATACTGACTCAAGGTGTTCACCGCAAAGCATATGTCTAGCCTAGTATTCGTCAGATACATCAATGACCCATTAATTTGTCTGTACAGAGTTACATCCACTAACTCTGATGAGTCATCAGCTAACAGCTTCAAGTCGGAATCTATGAGAGTGTCCATGGTTGTACATTCCAACACATCAAATCTTCTCAAGATTTCCACAGCATACTTTCCTTGGTTGAGAAAGATTCCTTCTGGTCCTTTCCTTACTTCCACAGCAATCTGAGATCTTACATCTCAAATTCTGTAGCTAGCTTCTTTCTTTCCATGATCTATTTCTCATTCCCTATCAGAAAGAGATCATTCACATACAGTAATAGTATGACAATTTCATCATCCATAACCTTAAGGTAAAGGTTAGGATCAGCTTTCCTTTTGATAAATCCCAAGCTTTTCAAGAAGCTATCAGCTTCTTTTTTTGTGACTAAACATCATCTACACTCTGTAGTGAGTGTTCTTCTGCATATCTATCTATTCCATATCTCGTCAGATGGGTCTACTAAGATGAGCCTAAAGATCATTCAAACTCTATGGTGAGTTCCTTCTTGAATGTCATTTGTGTATAGATACCATCTTCAACCTTATAGAAAAGGTTGAAATCCGCATCACCCATGGTGATCATTAATCTCATCAAATGACTATCGATCCTGGGTGCCTGTACAAATCTTTCTTCAATTACACCATTAAGAGAATGGTCTTATCGAGCCACTTGGAGCAAACATCTCGTCATGATCCTCTTCCTTTTTCTAAGAGAATCTTCTATCCACTAGGCTTCTATAGTATGTTTGATTTGTAAGTCTTCTTGTTGAACATCCATCACTCATTCTTTGGAACAGGTGTTCATCATCATAGCACATGATATTTTCTACAAATCAAAGTTAATCACATGATTAGTAATACTTTATAATCATCAAATTATGATAACCTACTATGCATACTGATATGATTCACATAGTCATGCAACTATCTTGACCAATATCTTGGAACAACACTTTTCCATATCATGTATGCATACAATGGCTATCTAGATTCCTTCCATCTCTACCAGAACATACTGTCAAGAGCGTGCACAGCTCTCAGCATGTCAGCAAAGAGGTTTCATTCTAGATAAACAACAATGGAATGTTTGTCCAATCTTACCCATCATATGCATATTAGTAGTATATTGTTCAATGCTATATGAATGCTTACACTATGCATAATATATTCTAGGAATACAAATATGCATACAAGCAATATCATTTACTATTTCAGAGATTCAAATAACAACTAAAATACTTGTTTTTTTATGTTGTGTGGTTACCTCCCGCTTGATCTCTATATGTCTTTGAACTTCTATTCATCTTGGTCCACTATGCATGCTCAATTGTGCACTATTTTCATCCTCATGATCTCATACACAATCATACATTCATTAGTATACTATCAAAACATGATAATCTTAAGTATGTATGGTCATGATCATTTCATACATACGTATACTTACCTAAGATCCTAACAAAGTAGGATTCTAACTTGGTATAGGAAAACATACCTGGATTATCAAGCTTGGTTATGTCTTAACATACCCAAACAATATCTTCTTTGTTCTCTTCAATGATTTAGAGACCTTGTGCCAGAACCTGCATATCTCATAGGTTAAGCGTAGTAGAACAAGGTCATACATACCTCATAAGTGGAGCTTCTATGTGATCAAATATTATGAATGATTCATTGTCTTCATGTCATCATGGTCATAGAACTTGATTTGTCTTTCTTAATATACCTGTATCGTGTTAGCAGACAACATCATCCTCAAACAACACCACAAGTGCATTAGTACAATCATAAGTGTCATAACCTTAATCAATGAATGCCTTCTATCATTCACATGCGTTCATTATCAAACAATCATAATTTTACTAATATAAATAACATTAAGACAAACATATCATAAACTTAACCATGAATAGATTTCAACACATACCTGTATCTCCTCAAGTCATACCTATTAGGATTGCTTTTAACCCAATCCACTTTGATTTGCTGAAACTGGATCTGGAGATGGATTAAGGTTTGTCAGAGAAACCCTAAAAATTCAAACTTTGAATTTCAAAGTCCTAAATGGATGGAAAGATGTGCCTTGATGAGCTGATCAAGCTAGCATACTTCAATTTTGAAATCTCCAAAATTTGACCCCTCAAAATTGCCTTTGAAACTTCTGGATCTTCTAGACAGGATGCTGAACTAGGGTTTGATGAAGCCCAGCTTTCTGCCCAATCAAAAGGTTCAATCCAAAGCTCTAAACTTCGATTTTTCTGAGGAGCTTCCAGCCGTGGTCACAGACTTCAAAAATTCCAACTTTTGCAGAAGCCCTAATTTTCCACCTTTCCGATCAAAATCTTGAACTATGGTTTGATCAAGCCCGGCCTTCTGCCCAACCAAAAAATTCAATCTTGGTTTCTAAATTTTGATTTTGATGAGCATCATTCAGCCATGGACTCTGATTCCAAAAATTCCAACTTTCTCTAAAAC
The DNA here is from genome assembly GCA_027924585.1 of Larix kaempferi. Lineage (NCBI taxonomy): Eukaryota > Viridiplantae > Streptophyta > Pinopsida > Pinales > Pinaceae > Larix > Larix kaempferi. Next base: position 1,954,426 of record BSBM01001286.1, read on the forward strand.
CCTAATTTCCCATAGCAGTGACGATTCAAGAATGAAGGTGCTCAAAATCCAAATTTGTTTTGACAAAAATATGCTCCTGATTGTTTCTGGTGTAGCTCTAGAATTACAAATCCATAGGGTCTGAATCTTTTTCTTGTGGTAGCCCGACCTGTCCTCTTTCCAACCCCATAGTTCTGACCTCAATTGGATTTTCGGAGAGAGTTATGCCAAGTGTCACAATGTGACCTGTTTATCGGATAAAACAGGAGAGAGAAATTGTACAGCATGCCACGTGTCACTGGTTCCACTTCGGCCTATGAAAACGTTAATTGAGAAAATAAAGTCCATTCTCTACCTTTCACCTTTTACGAAATTTCATTTGGAGCTTCCTATCCCAAGTTGTGACCTTTTTTCCTAGGTCACATGTTTCTGACTGAGATCTGGAAGAGGCATAAGCACTAGACGGTAAGAAAGTTGCTGTAGAGATTGAAGTTCTGGATGCTCCGCTTGATTACAATATGTTGTTAGGTAGGATCTGGACATATTCCATGCAAGCTATTCCATCAGTAGTTTTTCGAGTTGTAATATTCCCTCATGAAGGTAAGATCGTCACGGTCGATCAACTTTCATTCTCTAGGCGAAACAACCTAACTTCATCCGAATCCGCAATTCCTTTAGTTGATCAATCAGCCCCAGCAAGCGAGAGTTTAGGAGCAGGAATTTACGGGTCATTAATGGGAACTTTTGACTTACCCTCTCCCATTCTTTTCATGCGTTTGATGAAAGTACATCTACTGAAACTTTCACAGTCGGTTTAAGGACTGATCCGTGGATCCTTCCTACTAAACCAGAACTAAGTGTGCCTCAATCTGTTGCAGAAGTAACCCACTTGGATTCACAACAACCTGCAACAGAACATATCATGACTCCATTGGGCTCTGCCGAGTCGGATATGGACCCTGCTCCCGCACGGTCAACGGACTCTACCCTCTCTCTTGATAGTTTAAACACGATTTTTCCTTCTGACGAAACATTTTTTGAAGCTATGATAGGCCTGAGATACCCTTGGGAACATTTACACCCCATACCTATCTAGTTCCTGTTCTAGGCTTGATTGAGAGAGGTGAGTTTTTTTTGTGACCCAGTGAGAATGTTGATTGGCCCTCTATCCCTTCCACTTCACAAGCTGTTTTTGCTGAAGGGAATAGGACGAGTACAACGAGAACCATCTCGATTAACATTTACACTGAACCTGGGGTCACCGAAAACATCTTCATTGGAGCAGACTGTTATCTTGAAGATATTGTTCTGTATACCAGTCTTTTTAACGAATTCCGTGACGTCATTGCCTGGTCTCATGAGGAGATTCTAGGCATCGACCCTACTTGAAGGAGCCTTCGAGCATTCTTTCAGCTTTTCTTCGAGCTCGTTAAAAACAGTAAGGATGCTACGAGCATTTTTCTGCCTTCACTTCAAACTCGTTAAAAAAAGTAAGGAAGCTACGAGCATTCTTCCACCTTCACTTCGAGCTTGTTAAAAACAGTAAGGAAGTTATGAGCATTCTTCCACCTTTTTTTCGAGCTCGTTAAAAACAGTATGGAGGTCACGAGTTTACTTTTTTGGGCTCGTTAAAATTTTACAAAAAAGATTCTTATGGGGTTCTCTCTAAGCTCTTGTTAGACTCTTTAAATATGACAAGATTTCCAAGGATAGTTGTAATTTCAGACTCATTAAAGGATTTGAAGTAACATCTGCTTAAGTATAACTTTAACCCTTTTCTAGACTTTGCGGATTACTTACGAAAAAGGAATACTCTAGTCATCTGTGGCTAGAAGAGTTCTTCTTCCATTGTTTTACACTTTTTCAAGGGAGGAGACTAAATTTACGAAAAGGACCTTTTGGAGCCTTCTTTAGGGTTTTCAGGCTCTCGAAACATGAAAACACCAAGCGAGCATTCACCTACTTGGGCTCGATGTGAAATCCACGAGAGGGTAAATAGAGGATTGTTTAAATTTTTCAGACTCTATAAATAGGAAAAAACCAGTGAGCATTAACTACTTGGGGTCGATATTAAAATCCACAAGTAGGTTTATGGAGTTATTGTTTAAGTTCTTCAGACTCCTTAAAATTGAAAACACTGGTCAGCAAGAACAGATCTCAGCTCGATATTAAAATCCAGAGATCAGTATTATAGAGTATTCTTCTATTTCTTCTTCGAAACCTGTAAACAATGAAGAAGGTCTCGAGTCTTCCTCCAATGGTCTCATTAAAATATTTACATGGTTGGATCTATTGAGTTTTCATTCTTTCTTGGACTCATTAAACAACAAGAAAGGTATTCTTTTATCTAAAAAGAATAAGGGATAAGAAGGGTATATCATATCTTGCAGTTTCAAAGGCAGTTCAGTCAGTCCTATCCTTGAACATGGCACCTATTTGAGTCTATCATTTCAGTTGGTTTTAGTTTTTGACCTTAGGGTGAACCTGATCTCTGAGTTGTTTACTCCCCTAGTTGGTTATTCTTCCAACCATATGGAGGGTCTGTTAATGTCTCCTACATTGCAAGCTTATATCACTTTCCCATCATGTTGGAAACTGCCTAAGTCACTGTGTGTCATGCTCACTGTTCAAGGATATAGCCTGTGTTGGCCATTCTGCATTTTATCTTGACCTCATGTGTTGGCCTTCCTAGTGTCAGTTTTGTTACTTGTACTACATCACATCAGCTCATACCATTTGAGTGTTCCTTGTGTTGGATGATGGAGGATGCCTTAAGACCTCCCTTCCAACGAACTTCTTCCCATCGACATCAACTCATTTTTCTCTGGGAATGAAGTTTAGAGTATTCGTTAGTACTTTGGGGATTGCAGTCACTAGTGGCAATTTCCCTTGCTATCAAATTATGAGAATACATCAATGTATCTTATTTGATAGGTTCCTCAAGTGTTCAACATCAAGTCCACTTATTCACACTTGTTGGATCGTACTAGGTACCTTGGGCCCCATTTTCATTATCGATGGAAGCCCTCACGTTTGTTAACGGTATACATCAATGACTGGTAATCAAACGATTCGCCCCATGTTTGACTTTCAGCTCATTTATTCACATGGTTAGGGTTTGTACCTTTGGTTGTTTTGGATGAAGACCTTGGGACTTTGATAGTATTAACTCATTATGTTATCACCCAAGTTGTGCAAGACTGAGCCTCACTCATTTTGGCTCTCCATGAGACATAGATCCAATTTGTTGTTATGGCTATGATCTCTCATTCTAACATGGATCCACACTTGTATTTCAGTGGCCATGCTATGTATACATCTCCTAGTTATGTATTGAATATCATGTTGTATCATGCCACACATCTATATGATGTCAAGATTGTAATTGCTCGCTGACCTTGATCGTTATTTCAGGTAATTTTGTGACTTGGTTCTGTGGTTTCTTGCTCCTCCGCTGACCTGGATTATAATGTATTTTGGCAATCGTTTCCCTCTGACCTCACACATTAGGGGGCATTTGTTATAGTTCAAATCTGCACTTCTCCGTCTGTGATCACATTAAGCTGTCGATCACACAAAAGGACAACATGGATTGAAGAGCAAGATTGCCCTAGATGATACATGGACTTGGTTTGCCCCTTAGTAGCTGACAAAACCTTGTTTTACCCTATGTTTTGACAGGTGTGCTACCCTATGGGCATGATAGTAGCGCATTTCTTGGAGTGTGCCCTACTCTACAAGCATAATAGTAGCGCACACCTGCTAGTATGCCCTACTTTGCTTAAGCAAACTAGTGCACACCCTTAAAAATCATGCAAACGCTAGTTGTAAAGTAGTGAAGTTGCATATGGTGCACTACTCTACTGTGAAATACTCGCGCACATCTTCAAAATTAATAAAAACTATATTAATTTGACGAATTGGGAATAGTTGCAGTTGATTTTGCAACTTTCCCAACTTCACAATCAAACTACCTCTCGATCCAAATTGCCTACCTTGTCCCATAAATACAAGGGGGATAGATGAGAGAGAGAGGGAAAAACTATGCACTAAGGGTTGTTACGCTGGAGGAATTCCAAAGTTAGTGTGAAGAGCAGGAGCCCATGATCCGGTTGCACAAGCACTCTGAATGATCTGGTATACTTGTACTGATTATTTGCTTTTGACAATAAAGGTTGAAATGCCCTTCCCGTCCCAATCAAATGTCTAATGGATTGCATATTTGTTTGGATTAAATGCTTGATTGTACTTGATGTTTAAATTGTATTTCAATTTCATCATTGTTATATCAGTCACGATATGCTGAGGAAGTTATCTTCATATTGCAGGTTCGTCAAATGGAAGATCAAGTGGAAGATCGATCAAAGGAGCAAGTGAAAGCTAGGATCGAACGTCGTTAATAAGGTATGCCTTCAAGAACCTTGATCTCTTTCCTTTTGTAGAAGCCTATGTGATATGATTAATGTATTTACTTGTCACCGAATAAGTTGGTAGTGTCCATTTCCTAGCTATAGGGTAGATTTCCCGAACAACAATTGCTTTTCTCAGTTCCTACTACACAGTAGGTGTTTATGTAATCCTGTACTGACAAGGATCCAACCCCTTTGAATGTACCCTTGAGGTTTACAACCTCACCTTGGAGGAATAATCTTGTGATTAAGTATATATCATCCATTGTCATATCTATCATCTCCCCTTGGAGGTTGAACATCCTTTGATCAAGATCCTAGTGTTGTACAAGCATTTGGAGTAGGTGGGTTGCGCTCTCATGTTCGAAGTGCGGAAAAACATAAGAAGCCTACACCTTCTTAAATCATTTAATGTTAAAGGATCCCCTAAGGATATTATATTCATAACCTCATGCTCTATTTCCCTCTAGTTAAGCACCATCATTCATTCATTCATTCATTTATGCATTAGATTTTTAATTTTTTCTTTTTAAGTTGCGCCACCCATGAGTTTGCTTTTCACATAGTAGCGGGTACCCGCGAGTTGATTTTAACACAACTCGCAGCTATTACACATACCCACAAGTTTTAAGAGGGCATACCCGTGAGTACACAGACCTAAATTTTAAACCTTTATAAAAACTTCAAAAAACCATTAATTTTTTTTTAAAATGGATCAATGTTCCAAAGTATGGTGAGATTAGCTACCTCCAAGCGACGGATTTTTATTTGGTCTCCTAGTTTCATCGTAATCAATGTTTGAAAGTTGTAGGTTTTTCCTCCTCTCCAATGGTAAAATGGTAAAATGTGAGTTTTTTTATTTTGTCACTATTTATAAAAAAAATATTTTTGATTTTTACCCATTTCCTATAGTTTCAAAATCTCTTTTTTTATTTCTATTAATCCTAATGACTAATTCAAGTTGTTTTCACGAGGTAAAAGTACAAGAAGACGCTTTCTCATTATTATGTTCATACTAGTATTATATAAAAGGTTCATTTTCCTATGACATGTAAGAAAAATCATTGCATTTCATCTATACCTCATCATTTTATGCCTTAGGATTCCCTTTTTTCACCATGGACTGTGATTTTTAACCCTCATTTTTACCCTCCATTGCCATTATTCTTCCATGGTTAGGACCTTCCTCAACATGGGTCACCCTAGATAGGAAACTACGTCATATCAGTGCCCATGCCATCGTTTGATACTTGCTAGGGACTTATTCATTATGCATCATTTTTATCATTTTCATTAAGTTCCCCATACCTATGGAGTCCCTTTACGCTCTTGTTAGACTCCTTAAACTTAACAAGATTGTTGAGCATACTTGTCTTGTTCAAACACGTTAAAGGATTTGAATAGACATCAACTTTGATATAATTTTACCCCTTTTCCAGATCTTAGTGGATTATTTACGAAAAATGTACACTCTACTTTTACTTAACTAGAAGAGTCCTCTCTCATGTACTTTTACACTTTTTTGGGAAAGGAGTCTAACTTTACGAAAAACTACATTATAGAGTTCTTGTATAAGTTTTTTAGACTCCTTAAATATGAAAACACTAGTGAGCACGAACAGATCCAGGCTCGATATTAAAATCCATGGATCAGTAAATTTTTGAGTACTAGTATTTCTCTTCTTCAAACTCGTTAAAATATGAAGAAGGTTGTGAGTTTCCCTCCCATGGACTCATTAAATGACACATGGTTGGACCTATATCAAGCATTCTTTTCTCCCCCCTTCGAGCTTGTTCAAAAATGAAGAAGGATTGTTGAGTTTACTTTCTTGGACTCATTAAAATTTAATAAGAGAGACATTATCGAGATTTCTTTTCCACCTTTTCATGCCCATTAAAAAAAGAAAAGACATTTAAAAAGAGAAGGAGGGAAATATTTGTTATTTGTTCATTATATGGAAGCAAGTTTAATCCATCCTTGAACATAGCACTTCCGTTGCATCAATGGGTCTTAGTTTTTGGCTTTAGGATTTAACTTGACTCCAGAGTTGTGTACTCTTGAAATTGGCTACTCTTCCAATCATATGGAGAGTTTGTTATGTATCCTACATAAGAAAATTGTATCATGTTTCCACTGTCCAAAGTTGACTAAGTTACTTACCTATGGTGCTCAATGCTCAAGGATTACCCCTGTGTTTTCCATTCTGCAGCTGTCTTGACTCATCATGTCGGCCATCCCCTATCACATTCTTGTTTCAACTCAAATTTTCAATGTTCCTCGTGTGAGATGATGAAGGATACCTTAATTCCTTCCTTCTCACTGGTCTCTTCCTATCGACATCAACACATTTTTCTCTAGGAAGTGGACTTAGAGTTCCTAGTTAGTACCTTGAGATTTGAAGTCATTAGTGGCAGATCCTCTTGCTGTTGAGTTATGGGAATACATCAATGTCCCTTAATCAACAAATTCTTCAAGTGTTTGACTTGAAGACCTCTTATCCACACTTGTAAGAATGTACTAGGTACCTTGGACCCCATTTTCATTATTGATGGTTGTCCTTGCGTTTGTTAACGGTTTTAATTAATGACCGATAATCAAACGAGATTCTCCATGTTTGACTTGAACTCCTTTATTCACATGGCTTCGGGGTTGTACTATTTATCGATGGTTAGTTTGAAGACCTTGGGCCTATGATACAACTTATTTGTTATTTCCCAAGCTGCGCAGTACCGATCCCTACTTATATTGGCTCCTCATGAGACATATATCCAGTTTGTTGTTATGGATATGATCTCTTTTTGACATGGATCCACGCTTGTACTTAAGTGGCCATGCTATATACGTATTTTCTATTATGTATTGGAGATCATGTTCTAACATTCTGAACATATCCTGATATCAAGATTGTAATTGCTCGCTGGCCTTGTTTTTGTTTCAGGCATTATTTGAGACCTTGTTCCTGTGGTTTCCACGCTCCTCCACTTCTTGGTTTGTAATGCATTTCTGTCATCATTACCTTCTTATCTCATGCATTAGGGGGCATCTATTATCAGGCAAATTGGTACTTCTCCATCTATTACCACATTGCACTGTTGGTAACACAAAAGGACACTATTGATGGAAGATCCTAACTGACCTTAGATGATTTGGACCCAAATATTACAATACCTCCTTCAGTTTAATTTTTTGAATTTTTTTATCCTTAACCATGACTATCATACTGCTCAACTCGCGGGTCAACCATGGTAGTCTATGTTGAAAACCTGTAGGTATAGACTAAAATGTTGTAGCTGCTTGTTTCTTGACACTAAACTCACGAGTCACTTGCTAGTTTTCAGGAGACATACTCGTGGGTATCTCTAAAATCTCGAAAAAATATTAAACGAAGTAATTAAGGATTAGTTATGGAAATTATCCTAACTACAATAACCTCCCCAGCAAATTTACTTTTGATTCTATCCTCTTAGACTTGTTATAAATACAAGGAGAGGGCATTGAGAAAGGGAGAACCAATTTTTGCAAAGAAATTCTGGAGAAATATCCATTGAAGGTAGAGGAGGTAGAGGAGCAAGGAACCCAGGGTCAGGTTTCGACAGTGTAGGTTACAGAGCACGGTATTTGGTTTATTGTAGGTTATTCATCTGGAATAGTGGAGCAGAGGATTAAAGCTTAAATCTCGGATCAGATGTCAGTTATCCAAGTATGTGTTTTAGCTTTAAACACTAATTCTTTTGACTAAAAGAAGTATTACATGTTGTGTATGTTTTCCATTCAGTATTTGTATCTTAATTAAACGTATGTTGATGATCTTTGATTTTCCCTATCATAGGTAGTTTTATAGAACAACATTCCTTGTTTTCTACTCTGATATGGACACTCCAATGGCCACTCTACTTCTTCCACATGTCCATAACTGATATTTTTCACACCAAACCTTTTGGGGATTCCTCCAATCAATATCCTCGTTGACACCAATGATACTAGAGATCTAATATCTAATCAAATTATGCCACTTGTCACCCAAATAATTAATCTACTTCTTATAGAAGTTGAATTTGCTTAGCTTTGCATATAGCTGATTATTCCTAAGCAATTGAAAAACCAATCTTATATGATCCTCATGCTCCCTTTCATTTTTAGAGGATGAGAATGCCATCTAAGAGCACCAGCCTGAATTTATCCAAATAATGATTGAACACATTCTTCATGAGGCACATGAAGGTAATTGGTGCATTAGTGAGATCGAAAGGTACCACTTTAACTCATAATGGTTGTATCACATTCTGAAAGCTATCTTATGGATATCTTCTTCTTTAATTCTGACAATATAGTAACCTAACCTCAATTCAATCTTCGAAAACACTCTTTCCCCTCTCATTTGATAAAGGAGATCATTAATTCAAGGCAATGGATACTTTTTCTTCACTATGGATTTGTTCAGCTATCTGTATTCAATACAAAACCTAAGTGTTTCATCTTTATTATTCACAAATAGGATAGATTATCGCCATGGTGACACAGCCTAATGTATTTATTTTCCAACAATTATTGCAACTACATTTTTAGCTCCAACAGCTCTGGGGCACTCATCCTGTAAAGTGTCTTAGACACCAATGCATCTCGTAACACAACACTAATTGTGAAATCAGTGTCCCTTTTTAGAGGGCATGCTGACACCTCATTAGGGAATACATCCTTGAATTCTTGTAGGACTATATAATCCTCCAATCTCACAACATCCTTCTCTATTATTCCCTATACATGGGCCGCATAAAATTGATAACCTTTTCTAGAGAACTTCTTCAGTTGCATGGATAACATCTATCTAACAAAAACATCATTTGGATTTTTTCTTACTTGTTGGGGGTTTTCTTCTCCATCAATGCACTTAAATATCTCGTTGTAGTAGTCAAGGTTCACTCTACATGCTCCCAACCAATCCTTTCTAATAAGAACATCATAAGAACCATGTGGTAGAATGTTCAGATATGGCCTTGTAAATAGACCATTCATTTCCAATGGAAAATTATTCACTAGCTCATTTAATTTCCCCTTGGTTCTAGTGACTAGATGAACTAGCCATGATCTACCATGCTTTGTTTTATTAAAAGAACAAAGATCAACCATTCTAGGAGTGATGTAACTATGACTAGATTCAGGGTCAATCAAAATAGAGATGGATTGCTTGGAAATATTACCTTTAACTTCATCTACAGTTGATTAATGGTCCTCTTGGCAATCCTCTAGCGCTACATAAATTTTGGGAATAGTATTCACCACCTAATCCATATTTTCAGCTTCTTATATATAGTGAATTTGTTTTACACTCCCATTTTAATGTGGAAATCCCTTAAGTCTATGATCTGCTACACATCCCCAACATTGAAGTGTCTCTCTTAGCTCTTGTAGCTTGTCTCCTATTGCCACATCCCCTCCCATCGATCTGATGCAAGGAAAGGAACACGAGACTAACAATTCTAGGGATTTTACAAAAACTCATCCACATTGATCATATTCATACAAATAAAACACATATTTGTGCAGATGCATAATCAAATAAACATGCACAATGGAATTAAACTAGCTGTTGATGTATATGTAACTTCGGAATGTATTTCATCCATGTCTTCCATCTATGTATATTGTACTCCTATAGAGATGTTATTATTCCTCTATACGGAAGTGTCGTCATTTGTATTGACAAGTGTCGCAAGTGTCGTAACTTGCCGATGGGTTATTAGACCACCAGGTGTGGGGTCGGCCCTAATTAAGTTAATATTGGATTATTGTACTAAGCTAGACAAGTCGGCCCCATAAGTTTATTGGGCAGTCAGGACAAGTATAAATAGAGATCTCTAAATCTCTATTTGGATCACTTCACAACTCACTCTTCCATCACTCGAAAAGTGGCGCACATGTGAGGAGGAGGATCAGCTGCTAGGAGGGGTATATCTCTGTGTACTTTGGTTGTACCATTGCTCTATCTATCTCTGAGGAAGTTGTGGGGTTTTTCACGTTAGGGTTTTCCCCACGAAAACTCTGTGTGTCTATTGTCTCTTATGTTTGCATCTTGTGATGATTGACATGCTTGCTATGATTGATATGCATTGATATACTGTACATTTTATTCTCTCAGTAAAGATCCTAGAGTATATTGAATTAATGCTAAAAAATTATGGTATCAGAGCTAACCTCAGAAGAAGACATTGTGCAGTGATGGAAACCAGGGTTTCCTGTTTATTGGGTTTTTCTCCACAGATTTTGGAAAATAAATATAATGGATTGACTCTCCTTAGCAAGGTGAATCTATCTGTCCAATTAGAATTCAATTCTGACCACTTTCAGTTTTGGCCCTAAAAATTGGGGTTTCCACAAAAATAGGAATTTCTTAAATCTGAAGACATAGCTGGAAGCTCCTTGGAACAATCGAAGTTTAGAGCTTTGGATTGAGATTTTTGGTTGGGTATATCTCTGGGAAACTCAAACCCTAATTCAGGGTCCTCCCTAGTGAACCCGGGAAGACTAAAAGGCAGTTCTGAAAAGTGAAGCTTTGTAGATCTCAAATTATGAATACACCAGGTTGATCAGCTCATCAAAGTGCATCTTTCTATCCTTTCAGAAAGTTGAAATTCACATTTTGAATTTTTAGGGTTTCTTTGACAAACCCTAATCTGGGACCAGATCCAGTTTTTAGCAAATCAAGTGGTAAGACCTAAATCTTTTCTATTTCCATTTGATGTACTCTTTAAAGATGTCTCACCACACCAAGCTTGAGGACAAGCTTGAAGGAGATTATAACTTCCAATCCTGGAAGTATAGGATCGGGTTAATCCTGGAAGAGAATGAGTTGGACTCAGATATAAGGGAAGAGGTCCCTGTCCCAGAGGGAGAAGAGGCTAAAGCCCTCCACAAGAAGAACTTGGTCAAGGAAAAGAGAATCATTGTTGATTCTATGAAGGACCATCTCATCCCCCATGTGTCATCTTTGAAGACACCCAAACAGATGTTTGACTCCCTATCCAAGCTATTTGTAGGGAAGAACATAAATTGGAAGATGACTCTGCGGAACCAATTGAAAGGGGTAAAAATTCAGAATGGATAATCCATTCAATCTTATTTTTTTAGGGTCTCTCAGATCAAGGAACAACTAGAAGCAATGGATGAAATGGTAGAGAATAGTGAAGTTGTCATGACCACTCTGAATGGCCTACCTAGGTCATGGGACTCCTTTATCCAAGGAATTTGTGCAAGAAATAAGTTGGTATTGTTCAGCAGACTATAGGAAGAATGTTCACAAGAAGAAGCAAGGCTTGTGGCACGAGAAGAAAAGATGGGGAATGAAGATCATGCTCTCACAGCTCACACCAAGAAAGAGAATTCCAAGAGAGAGCCATCTCACTTCAAGAAATCTTCACATCACCATAAAGAAAGGAGAATATGCTTCGCCTATAATGAAAAGGGACATATTGCCATAATTTGTCCCAAGAACAAGAAGGACGACAACAACTTCAACAAGAAGAAGAAGGGCAGCAAAAGAAGGTACCTTGCTCATGCTACCGAGGATGATGAACCTCCCAAGAAGAAGGCTAGAGCAGAAAGTGATGATGATGACTCATCAAGCGAAGAAGAGTATGTTCTAATCTCTGCTCTCACATGTACTATTTCTCATGGTTGTAATGATTGGCTTATTGACAATGGGGCTTCCAAACACATAACTGGGTTTAAAGAATCTTTTGTAAATCTATCTAAACATGAATCACCCCAGAAGGTGAAACTTGGGGATGATTATCAATACCCTATCAAAGGAAGTGGGGAATCCTCCTACAACCTAGACTCTGGAAAGTCTTTGAAGATGAAACAATTTCTTTATGTACCTGGGCTCAAGAAAAACCTACTCTCCATATCTGCATTGGAATCAAAAGGTATGAGGGTTGCATTTGTGGATGGCCAAGTTCTAATGTGGCCAAAGCAAAAGGCCATAGATGATGCAGTGGTGATTGGAGAACAAGAGGGAGGATTGTATAAATTGAAGGGACAACCTGAACATGCCATGGTGCATGATTCCATGGAGCCAAGTAAACTTTGGCATAGAAGACTTGCACATATGCACTATAGAGCACTACCAATTGCAAGTAAAGCTGTAGAAGGTCTTCCTGAAATCAAGACCAAGCATGAAGGTGTTTGCAAGGGTTGTGCAAAAGGAAACAACATAAAGAAGGCATTTCCAAGCAGTGAAATCAAATCAAAATGAATCTTGGAAATTATCCACTTTGATGTATGCAGTCCGATGTCATCTAGTTCTTTGAGTGGGTATGTTTACTATGTCTCTTTCATTGATGACTTCTCCAGGAAGACTTGGGTTTATTTATTGAAGAACAAAGATGAAGTGTTTGACAAGTTCAAGGAATTCAAAGCATTGATGGAAAACCAAACTGATAAAAATATCAAGACCTTCAGATCCGACAATGGTGGAGAATTCACTTCAGCAGACTTCAAGTGCTATGCAGTGATTCAAGAATTAAGAGGGAGTTCACCATTCATTACAATTCACAGCATAAAGGTGTAGAAGAAGTTACTTCAGAATAGGACTCTAGCAGCTCCTGCAAGGAAGAAAAGATTCAGAGGGAGTCCACCCAACAAACAAACAAAGATAAGTATCTGAATTGTCATTTCTTGTATATTCTATTCATTTAAAATAATGTTATACAGTGATGTATATGCTTAGAGACTTAGATTGTGTATTATGCATATTATAATAATTGCATTGATTAACAAGATACTACTAATATGCAAGTAATGGGTAAGTTACCTATGGTACTGTACAACATTCCATTACTACTTATCTAGAATGAAACCTCTTTGCTGACATGTTGGGAGTTGTGCACACTCTTAACAATGTTCTAGTAGAGATTGCAAGGCATCTAGAAAGTTACGGGATATCGATAAATGTTGTATTGAAGCATTGGCTAAAATAATTGCATGACTGTATGAAATATATTCTTATGTGTAAGTTTTTGTTATGAAACTATGAGATGTTTCTAATCATGCAATTTAACTTGTCTTGTAGGAAAGATCGTATACCATCACCTACAAAAGAAGGACTACAACATTTGTTCCAACCACAAAGTTATATTTTGAAGATATTAAAGATATTGAAGATATTGAAGTTCCTAGGATCTAGGATGAAGTAATGGAAGAATGCCATGATCCGTCGATCATGAAGAATGATGGTTGCGACGTGGTCCAAGACCTGAAGGGAAGTCTGTTGTGACTTCCAAATAGATCTACAAAATCAAGCATGCTGATGGCAGCATAGAGAAATACAAAGCGATATTTGTAGCTCATGGCTTCTCACAGAAAGAAAGAATTGACTATGAAGAAAATTTTGCGCTTGTATCCAGGTATACTTCCATCAGATCAATACTTGCTCTGGTTGCAGTGATGAAATGGAAGATACACCATATGGATGTCAAGACTGCTTTCTTGAATGGTTTAGTTGAAGAGGAAGTGCATGTAGAGCAGCCACTCGGTTTTGAAACACATGACAGGGAGTCATATGTGTGCATATTGAAGAAAGCCTTGTATGGATTGAAGCAAGCTCCTAGGACTTGGTATGGTAGGATGGACAGTTTCCTATCTAGTTTGGGCTTTACCAAGGGTAAAACGGATTCCAACCTTTAGTACAAGGTTGAGGAAGAAAATCCTATGATACTACTCCTGTATGTGGATGATCTGTTTGTAACAAGTAATGATAGTTTGATTGTTGATACCAAGAGGAAGCCTGCTGCCGAGTTTGAGATGAAGGACTTGGGGATGATGCACTATTTTCTAGGCATGGAGGTGTGGCAGAGTGCAAATGGAATCTTCCTCGGGAAAGGGAAGTATGCAATAGAGATTCTGAAGAGGTTCGGAAAGATGGACTGCAAGGCCATGGCCACACCTATGGCATCAAACATGAAGCTTCTATGTGATGCTTCATCTGAGCCAGTTGATGTCACTATGTATCGTTAGATGATTGGGTCCTTAATGTACCTGACAAACATGAGACCAAATATTTTCTTTGCGGTGAACACATTGAGCCAGTTCCTGACGGATCTGAGGAGTGTTCACCTGGTTGCTGTAAAAGCATATTCTAAGGTACCTGAAGGGTACAGTTGATTATGGGCTCAAGTATGATGCGAATCAAAAGCTTAACCTACAGGGTTATGTTGATTCAGATTGGGCAGGCAGTGCTGCAGATAGGAAGAGCACTTCTGGGTGCTGCTTCAGTATGGGATTAGGTGTGATCTCTTGGTTTAGCAGGAAGCAGTCCTGCATAGCACTGAGTACAGCCAAGGCAGAGTATGTTGCAGCTTGTTCGGCTAGTTGTGAGGCAGTATGGCTTCGCAAGCTACTGTCTGAATTATTTGATCTACCACTGGAGGCTACTAGTATATTTTGTGACAACCATAGTCATGTGAAGCTGTCTGAGAGCTCGATGTTCCACGACAGGTCAAAACACATAGAGATCAAATATCACTATATAAGGGATATGGTACAGAGGGGGGCAATGAAGCTCCTGTATGTTGCGATGGATGAGCAGATTGAAGATGTGTTGACGAAGCTACTATCCAGAGTGAAGTTCGAGTACTTCAGAGAGAGGCTTGGTGTTCTTCAGATTGACGACACTTTGAGGAAGAAGTGATGGAGACATTTGCTGAAGCCATTCCAATCATGGTGGAAGGAGGATCCTTCACATGGCTATGGATATAAGTGCTGGATGATGAGCATCAGTAAGATGTTCTAGTTTCTTCTCTGTATGATCAGTTGGATCATTTATGTATGCATCATGTTGGATGCTGGATATGATCAGTTAGATCATTTATGTATGTACATGTATTTGTATATGTATTAGCTGGATACGTTGTATGATCAGGTAGATCATGTATGTTGATGGATACATTGTGTGGATCATGTATCTATGTATGTATCAGATAGATACATTGTATATGATGATATGTATTAGGTAGATACTTTGTATGCATCAGGTGGATGCATTGTATGATCAGGATGATCATTGATGACGAGCTTGAAGATGTTGCTCCATATGACATGCATCAGGACGATGTAGTGATGATGATTAGGATGATCATGTGTACATCAGGATGATGTATGGGGAGTATCAGGTGGATACTCTATGGCCGTGGACAGGTTGTGTAGATGAGCATGTAAGTAGACCTGGGAGATCTAGATAGGATGAAAAAGGCCTCAGATGCTCTTTCGAGGCATTGCTTTGGGAGGACATGTAAGTAGACCTGGGAGATCTGGACAAGATGAAAAAGGCCTCAGATTCTCTTTCGAGGCATTGTCCTATGGCATGTAAGTAGACCTGGGAGATATGGATAGGATGAAAAAGGCCTCAGATGCTCTTTTGAGGCATTGCCATGACCACATGTAATATGCTCCAGGGAGATCCGACAGGTAGAGCTGTGTGCTTGTAACAGCCTGGGATGCTTCAGCTAGGTTTTGTGGTGGACCACATGTAATGTGCTCCTGGGAGATCCAACAGGTAGAGTTTTGTGCTCGTAATAGCCTGGGATGCTTCAGCCAGGTTTTGTGGTGAGATCACATGTAATGTGCTCCTGGGAGATCCAACAGTTAGAGCTGTGTGCTTGTAACAGCATGGGATGCTTCAGCCAGGTTTTGTGATGGGTCACATGTAATGTGCTCCTGGGAAATCCAACAAGTAGAGCTGTGTGCTCGTAATATCCTAGGATGTTGTAGCCAGGTTTTGTGATGCACGTAATAAGTCCTGAGGAGTCCACAGTATGGCCAGTGATGATGAAGATCTGCAGGTGGCGATCCTACATCCAGTATGAAAAAGGACTGGCTCTGTAGAACTTCCTATGACGAGTAGATTCATAGATTGATTGAGATAGCAGTAGTAGTGACGATGACGATGATTCGAGGATGATGATTCGCTGATGATGATCCAAAGAAGAAGACTTGTGCTAACAAATCTGTGTCGAGAAATACCTTCCTAGTTAAGAGGGAGTGTTGATGTATATGTAACTTTGGAATGTATTTCACCCATGTATTTCATCTATGTATATTGAACTTCTATAGAGATGTTATTATTCCTCTATATGGAAGTGTCGTCATTTATATTAACAAGTGTTGCAAGTGTCGTAACTTGCCGATGGGTTATTAGACCACCATGTGTGGGGTCGGCCCTGATTAAGTTAACATTGGATTATTGTACTAAGCTAGACAAGTAGGCCCCATAAGTTTATTGGGCATTCAGGACAACTATAAATAGAGATCTCCTAATTTCTATTTCGATCACTTCACAACTCACTCTTCCATCACTTGGAATGTGGTGCACATGTGAGGAGGAGGATCAGCTGCTATGAGGAGTCTATCTCTGTGTACTTTGGTTGTACTTTGGTTGTACTATTGCTCTATCTATCTCTGAGGAAGTTGTGGGGTTTTTCATCTTAGGGTTTTCTCCATGGAAACTCTGTGTGTCTATTGTCTCTTATGTTTTCATCTTGTGGTGATTGACATGTGCTTTCTATGATTGATATGCATTGATATACTGTACATGTTATTCTCCCAGAAAAATATCCTAGAGTATATTGAATTAATGCTAAAAAATTAACACTATCCACACACATTTCACATGCATTCAACATATCAATAGCATTCATCAACTTAAAACAATTTGTAGAAGTAAAACACATTGAGAATACTTATGTTGATATTAAATTTGTCCCAAGAAACTAGCTACACAAATGTAATGTTCCACCCAACCATAGGCCAGTTGTGTTCATCAATCTCTCAACACAACTTCCACCCCCAAGATGGGCATGATTTCTACAAGGAAAGGAAACACTCAAGCTCATGCACAGCCAAAGAAATGGATACCCATAACCCATACCGAAACATACTCTTTCCACACACAACAAGCACAATTGTTGGCATGGGTAAACATTTTTACTATGGAATTCACAAACAAAATCTCCACGGGTTTTCCCCAAATCGTGGCCAATCAAAAACGGATTGTGGAAAGGGAAAACCGACCATAGGGATAAAAACGATTTTTCCATGGGTATTTAAGCATCCAAATGGCCAAAAATGGCCTCAATGAAACCTTAGGGACCCAAAATGGATTCCTCTTCTTCCCCACTCTTCTATATCACAAAAACGCCCTCCCAGCTAGAGACAAATGGAGGAAAACTTGGAATTTTGTGGGGAAAAACACCCAAGTAGATTCAAACTCATGAGAGAGTAAAACCATTGCATGAGGAATGGATTGGGGAGAAATTTCATGGCTCTTTTCTTTCCAAGGAAGCCAAACATGTTTTCCGCTTTCCCATACCTGAATTTGGACAAACATACCTCACAATTTCCCAAATAATAACTATTTCAACCAACTCTTGGGAGAAATAAATGATTAGGTACAAAAGTCAACATGGGTAGTTGAAAGTTCATGGGTTCTCTCATCGAAACCTGGCTTCACTTGATTGGCTCCAAGGGTTTAAATATTTCCCTCCAATTCCTTGAAAAATCATGCCCCCATACCCTTGTTGCATTGCATTGCATAGCTAATTGTGGGTATTTTATTAAAATGCATATTTACATGATATTTATGGTTTCTATGGTGTCTCGCTAGCACACAAACCTTATGCATCAATTTTAACACTAAATCGATGGTGGGGCCATGGCTTTGAGCTCCTCACCACGATTTTATAACAATTTTACATAATTTACATGTTTAATGCAATGGGGTCAAAATCAGGATATTACAATCCCCTCCCCCTTGGAATAACACCGTCATCAGTGTTCTCTTTATTTTTAGCAAGGTTCCATGTCCTTCTTCTAGCTGCAACTTCAATTCATTTCTCTCTCTTCATTAATGTCTATGGGATCTCTTTCCAAATTCGGGTATGGGAAAGCCACCATTTTTGGAAAACGTGTTTGGCTTCTTTGGCAAGAAAAGAGCCATGAAATTTCTCCCCAGTCCATTCTTCATGCATGGTTTTTCTCTCTCACAAGTTCGAAGATACCTGGGAATTTTTCCCCATGAAATTCTAAAAACTATATATATTATTAATATATATATATATATATAATAATAAACATTTATGCAAAGTATATATATATATAACATTGTATAATATATATATTATATATAACTACATACATATATTTTAAATATTACATATATATTAATACACATACTATACATTATATAATATATATATATATATATATACACACACATATAATAATATATATATAATATACAACTATATATTCTATATAATTATATAATATATATTATTAAGAATATATTATATATATTTACATATTATATTACTTATTGTTATAATATATACTATAATTACACAATATACCCATCTATATACACATATAATAACTTAAATATATATATACATATTATTATATTACCACATTATATACACTACAATATAATTATATAATAATATTAAAAATAATATAATTCATATTACTCATATACATAATAATAATAATATAATTCATATTACTCATATACATAATAATAATATACTATATTACACTCGATCCGGGGGGGTTTTGATGGCGCTGGTGTGGGGGTATGAGCGATGTTCAGATAGTTTGGGTAGTTTTTCTGTAGAATAGGTAGGCATTCTGAAGCACCTTGGAGTCCAGCTAGCTACTTTGGCTAGCTCTAGTACCAACTAAGGAATCAAAAAGTGGGAATATTTCTTTTTGCTTTAGTTATTGCTTACCATATTTCTATAGAACACGCTCACTCTATTCTGACAGGTTTGGGGTTTTATTTTTTAACAGTACCTCCTTTTTGGATGGGATTTTCGATTTGGTTGGTACTTCTCCATTTTACATCTAACCCTATTTTTCTGAACTATCTTGTGATTTTTTTTTAGTACTAGGGTTATATGGTGGTTGTTTTCACCCCCTTGGCGGCAATTTGGGGCTGAGTGGTTGTTAGATGAATTTCTCTTTGGCATACATGTCCTGATGTGATGGACCCAGGGAAGCTCACGAGTCCACATGTGGATAGTGTTGGAGCTGAATTTTTGAAGACTGAAAGGGATGGCGATGGAAAGGGATTGTTTACAGATTCCACATATGGAACGAGGGCTCTGTGGTGTATTTCATCTGAGAAGTTATCTCGGAACTCCGCATGAAATAGACGTAGGTTAAAATCCTACAAGGCACATGAAGAATATGTGATATACTCCTTCGGTGATGGCGTAAATATGGAAAGGGTGGAACTCGTGTCCCGGAGGGGTGTGGTGGGTCGAATAAAAGGGACAAAAGTCTCGCAGTTTGAACTGGTGGAGTGCGTCAACACCAATTGGACTCTTGTTTTCGGTTTGCCTCCAAGAACCACCTTACTTTCTCATGGATGGGTAGCCTTTATATTTCCTCATGAAGAACTAATTACTTCGATTCTAAATCAAACATGGTTGATTAACGATGGTTCTTTGAACTTAAAAAGATGGCATGTTAATTTTAATCCAAAAACTGAACAGATGCAGTTTAGGCACTTATGGGTGCTTTTATTGGGTTTTCCTTTTGATTTGTGGATGCCAAACGTATTTGAAGGCTTGGGTAATTTATTTGGGCGTTTCATTAGACTAAAGAAAAATCTAATTTTTGGCATAAATAAGAATATGGCGTCCATGTTGGTAAAGTTTAATGTTACTAAAGGGTTACCAGCTACTGTGGAAATTTTTCTGGAGAGATAAGGTGTTTAAACAAAATTTGGATTACAAAAACATACCCTTTATGTGTTTTCACTGTCGGAATACTAGTCACGTTAAGGCAAAGTGTCCACTGCTATCTCACAAGGAGAATTCCAAGGCTCGGGTTCAGTCAAACTCTCCGTTATGTCCTACCAGTCCGATAAAGGATTCTAAAACATGTCAGATATGTGTTTAGATGAACCCTCATTTATTTATCAAAGGGGTTTCTAAAGAAGAATTATATTTTTATCTCTCTATGGAGAAAGCCCTAGATTTACGTCTTGCCAAGACAAAACCCTTAGCTAGAAGTCTGTTAAATGATTTGAATTCTGTAGAAGTGGGTATTGAGTTGGATCATCCTATTTACCCTTCCAATGATGACTCTGGGTTTCCTATACAAGATGTGCCTTTAGACATTTGTTCTGAACCTTCGAGGGATGTTGATACCACTAATTGTATTGGGGAATTGAAATCCCTCGATACACGGGAGGATAATGCAGGCCCTAATACCTTTTCTTCTACATTAATTTCCATGTCGGGTATCTATAATTCTCAACTTGAATTTTACATTGTAAACCCTAAACCCTCTAATGAATTGGTCATTCCATCTATTAGATGTTTGAATGAGACTATCTGTAGGAAGAAAAAGGTTAAAGAAAAATATTGTGGTGATACTTTCATCCCCCTGTCTAAATGTCTTGAGAATGTGGAATCTGGAAGTATTTGGCTGATCTAGCTCCCCTCGGACTCTTAGAGCAGATATGTCCCCTCAAAGATTGTCTTAATGTCAATTCTTTATTTTAGCATTCATGGGATTGGTGGGGATGCAAAGGCTAGGGCCCTTATCAATTTTCTTAAATCTACTAGTCTTGACTGTTTTTTAATTCAGGAGACCATGTCTTCGGATACTCAAGCTATTGATTTCTTCTCCAAACATTGGTCGGGGTGGTATTTTAGTGCCATAGATTCTTGTGGACGCTCGGGTGGGTTACTGTCAGGTTCGAAACCGGTAACCATGTCTTTTAGTACCTACAAAGCTATGGGAAGGCTTCTTATGAAAGGTCGTTTTTTTTCATGTGGCACTAATGGGTGATTCCATGAAGATGGGTAACTCTTTTTGGCCAAATATGATGGTGAAAAATGAAAATTTTACCCATGTATTAAATTGAAGCCCTCGAAACTCATATTTGCCACATGAATTTTGACATGCGGTTGAAAAACGAAATGTAGAGAATTATGTTGTCTTTCCAATGATATTTTTTTGAAATATACCAATGTCATTTATTGTGTCGAATTTTCATTTAATGAAACGTGTGTACTTAAACATTTGAAGAGCAATTAAAAAGTAGTTTGTGTTTGTGCACAATAATTTAATATTAAAGTAATAATTTTAAAAAATGAAATATGTGAACATGATATAGACAAAATGCACTAGTGCTTACCTATTTTTCTTTTATTTTTTCTTGAAAAATTATATTTATTATTATTTTTCGAAACTGACCAATGAATATTTCAGTCGCATTTTGTACACATGTCTTCGTGCACCAAATATTTTGATTGTTTACATAATTTGCAAAACTAAAAATACCCTTTAAAAGAGGACGTGTTTATCTAGTGCTTGTGTATTTTTTCAAATTTTTTGGATGTGTATTTTGAATGTTGTGGATTTATCTTTGAGCTCAATCGAAGTTGTCGGTAGGGTTTTTTTAGGGCAAGTTTTAGTAGAAATTTAAAAACAAAAGACATACGAACATAAAATTTCATAAATTTTATGTATCTCGATAGAGGATTCATTGACGAATCCAATGGTATCAAGTCCTCCCATTAATGTGCATTTAATGACATGGTTTAAACCCTCGGGAAGGAAGACAAAACTTTCATTCTGCAGTTAAAAGGGCTCTCGGCCTATTTTTTAGGCCCTAGATCGAGCTATTTGCTCGATCGAGGTATTTAAAATACCTCAATCAAGGGTTTAATTAGACCTCAATCGAGGGTTTTAACTAGACCTCGATCGAGGTATTTTAAAACCCTCGATCGAGCAAATTGCACGATCGAGGGCCTAAAAAAAAGGTTGCAGTCATTTTTTTATTTCTTTCAAAAGCTAGATCTAGTTTTTCAAAAGCTAGATCGAGCTTTTCAAAAGCTAGATCAAGGTCTTCTTTCAACCCTCAATCGAGGTATTTAAAAACCCTCGATTGAGGTATTTTCAAGCCCTCGATCGAAGTATTTTCAAACCCTCGATCGAGGTTTTAAACCTCAATCGAGGGATTGAAAATACCTCGATCGAAGGAATGAAAAAAAAATTGGGTTTCGCTTGCCAAAAATTGTGAACCAGCTTTATGGATTCACCCTAATCTGGCAATTCTGAATATGTATGCTCCTTATAGAGACAAGGAGACATATTGGAGATCTATGGAATTATCAGGTTTGTTAAATACCTCGAATTTGATTGTGGCATGTGACCTCAATCTCACTATGTCAGTAGCAAAAGTATGGGTTCATTATGTTCTGGTTGAGAATTAGCGGATTTTTTCAAGGGATTATTTCAGAGAGCTCATTTAGTTGATATTTTACCAAGAAAATTGTGTCCTACATGGAGCAATAAGCGTATAGGTGATGGATGTGTCAGCAAAAGACTTGATCGGTTTCTTGTTGTTGAATCTGTGGTTACTAATTTGATCAGGTATAGGACATGGGTTGAACATTCAACTATTTCAGAACACCAAGCAATTGTTCTAAAAAATGAACATGTTCATAACAAGGTAAATAGACCCTTTAAGTTCAACAGTACTTGGTTGAGTGACGTTGATTATTGTAATATGGTCAGATGTTACTCGTCTCAAGTTGAATTCCCTTATATTCTGAATTTGATGGATTCTTTGATATTTAAAATCAAAGGTTTAAAGGAGAAAACTAAAGAGTGGGAGAAGTTGAAAAAAGTGAAGGATCTGGTTGATTTTAACCATTTGAAGTTACAAATTAAACAACTTCATAAAATCAAGCTGAATGGAATATTTTCAGAAGAAGATAGATTGGAGTTGAAGGTTTTACAGAATAGACTTTATGACATTTTGAAGACTGAGGAAAGCTCATGGAGACTTAAAATCCGGGCTTTATGGGTCAAGCTAGGCGACAACAATACTCGTTTCTTCGACAATTATGCCTCTCATATGAGGAATATGAACTCTATTTTGTCTATAATTGATGGTATTGGAAATGAATTAACTGATCAGAAAAATATTGAGGAGGAAACCCTCAACCATTTCAAGCACCATTTCAGGTACCCAAATACATCCAATATCGTTGGTCAATTGAATTTTCTGAAACACTACCCATCCTTTTTTAAGATGGATGAAGGATTGCAGGTTGGAAGACCTATCACAGTGGAGGAAATATTAAAGGTTTTAAAATCTTTCAGAAAGGAGAAGAGTCTGGGTCTGGACGGTTGGTCGGTCAACTTGTTTCTTACATTTTTTGATATCATGGGACCAGATTTATTGAAACTGGTGGAATTCACAATGGTGGAAGGTTCGATTGCTGGGGTTTTAAATGCAACATTTTTTACCCTTATTCCTAAGAGAAACAAACTAGATATTTTTTATGACTTCAGGCCAATTGTGCTTTGTAACCTGGTGTACAAGTTGATCTCAAAGATCATTGCAAACAGTATAAAACCATTTATTTCAAAATGGATGTCTACAAAATACTTCAATTTTCTAGAAGACAGGAAGATCTTGGATTATGTAGGCATTACTCAGGAACTCATGCATTCAGTTAAAACCAAAAAACAAAATGCCTTAATATTAAAAATTGATATTGTTAAAGCATATGATCAAGTAAATTGGGATTTCCTTAAACTGGTTTTTCTTCAGATTGGGTTGTCGAGCATGGTGATCAATTGGATTATGGCTTGTGTGATGTCAACGAATTACTCTATTCTTATCAATGGGAATCCCACTCCTTTCTTCAAAATTTACAGAGGATTTCTACAAGGTTGTCCTCTATCTCCACTTTTATTTTTACTGGTGATCAAAGGGCTTAGTATTTTGATTGGGGATGCCAGGAATAGAAAAATTGTCAAAGGGGGTAAAATTTGCAAAGGATTTGTCTATCACTCACTTGCTTTTTTTTTTACGATGTCATCATCTTCGGTTTAGATTCAATGGATGAATGTAAGACCATATCAGATATTCTGACTCTCTTTTGTAATGTTACCGGGGATGCAAATCAATCAAAACAAGTCTGCTTTCACAAGCAATTTGATAGACAATCTTGTCTTGATTGAGGTATTAAATTTTCTTCCATATACTTCAACTGCGCTGGATGATGGTGTTAAGTATCAAGGTTTTATCATAAAACCAAACTGTTATGGCATCCTGGCTTGGAGATGGTTAAAAGGAAAAATTGAAAAGAAGTTAAATCTATGGGTCTTAAAACATCTTTCATTGGGTGGTCTCCTCATCCTGCTCAAATCCATTATGAGTAGTCTTTCGGTTTACTAGGCTCAGCTGGCTCAAATTACATGTGCTTTACATCATAAATTGAACAGCCTGATGTTCTCTTTCCTCTGGTCTGGCATTATTAATGGTGGTCACTATCATCTGGAAAACTAGAAATCTTTATCCTTGCTAAAGGTATTTGGTGGATGGAATATAAAAAACATCTTTTGGTTCAATACTGCTCTATCATTAAAAAATTTGTGGCGTGCTTTACTGTGAAATAACCTTTGGACCAGAGTGTTACATGCAAAATATATTAAAATGGATCTGATTAACTAGTTAAGGAACCCTCCTACTATTGCATGAAATGTCTCCTTCATTTGGAATGGGTTCATGAAAATACTTCCCTGGATAAGCTATCAGTTGGCTAGGGAGGTTGACTGCGGGAGCAATTTAATTGTCGGTGTTGATCCCATCATGAGAGTCAGTGGTAATTGTAAATTGTCACAGGATCTTCAAAAAAAAATTTAAACTATGGATTTTTTACATTGAACCAACTTAAGATAACAAACAAGCATGTTCCATATTGCTCTTATTGGCTCACGGCTTCTGATCTTGGTTTAGTCGATCAATGGGAAAAAGAGTGGAAATTTTATACTCAAAATCTCAACTTGCTAGGTATTCATCTCTCCACGAAACACGACAAGTTAGCATGGGAAAAAAAACTCCAAAAATGGTCAAGTTACTGCAAGCTCGGCACATATGGCTATTGTAGAAATTCAGGTTGATTGTCAAAGAAAGTGGTGGTACACTAGTTTGAGGAAATGGAAACTCCCTGTAAAAAATCAAATGTTTCCTATGGATTCTTTTTAACAAAAAAATTATTACCTGGGAAAATTTGATACATAGAGGAAAATAGGGTCCTAGTATGTGTTTTCTCTACATAAATTCTAAAGAATCCATTAACCATCTGTTTTTTCAATGTGATTTCTCTCTGGGTATTTGGAAGACAATATGTGCTACTCTAAATATTGGTGATGAATGGCATGCTCTAGATATTGCCTTGGCATATCATAGTTGGATACAAAATAATCATATATTCATAAATGTGCCAGGTATGTATGCATGGATTATTTGGAAATCCTAGAATGCTGCTATTTTTCAGAATTTTGAACCTACTTTGAAGCACTCCTTGTCAACTTTCTGGAAACTATATCACACTTATTCAAAAGTTGTGAAAAATACTCGAAATATGTTGAGATTGAATATTTTAAATGTGGAAGATAATGGGAAAGCATTAGGTTTTTTTGATGGTGCATCAACAGAAAACAAGTGTGGTTTTAGCTTCAATATCAGTTGTGGTAAGGATTACACCCTCAAATTCTACCTTGCATGCGGATTAGGAACTAATACAAAAGCATAATTTATGGGTCTGTGGGGAGTGTTAAAGGTGGCTCAACTCTGTGGTATTGTTTCAATAAGAATTTTTGGTGAGTCTTTGGTTATTATCAAGTGAGCCAACAAGATTTTCCATCTTGATAATGCCCATATCCATCACTGGTGTCAGAGAATTTCTAGTATGATGAACATAATTCTCAATCTTACTGTTGAACACGCATACAAAGAAAATAATGACACTACAGATTCCCTGTCTAAAGAAGCACTTAATGGTGATCCTGGAGTCCTACTTTGGAAAGAATGGGATTATAAGCATATGACGTTTTCCATTTCTATGAGTTCATTTTTCTATGAAGTGTTATATATGTTTTTGATGGACTAACATGGAGTTTTTGTCTAGCAAATGGACTGTATAGTCTTCTAGTTTCTTAACAATGGATTATGAACTAGAAAAAATGATATGCATATGTATCTGATGTTTTTGCATGAGCCCAAATTTTTTACTTGGCAGGTGTCATGTACTTTTTGATTTCTTGGAAATAACAAAAATACGGTTTTTTTTTTCTCTGAATATATATATATATATATATATATATATATATATATTTTATAATATCTATTTACAAATTAATAATATATAATACTATAATACATATATATATCATAACACATATTATATATTTATATACATTTACATATACATATATAATAATACATATATATACCAATAGCCTACATACATACAAATATATATTTACATATACACATATTCATACATAATCATGCGTTATATATTATAACAATATTATAACAATGTCACATACAATAAATATATTAATATTCGTATACATACAATACTATATATAATATATATTACATTATATATGTATATATATTAATAAATACATTATACAATATTTAATTTATTATATATTACATCATGACAAGTATATGTAATAATAATTATCATATATAACAATTCTATACACTATATTAATACATTTACCTATCATAATATTATATAATATATTAAAATTATATTACATAATAAATAATATATATATATATACACACATCATCAATATTAAACATATACACCATTAAATATAATATACAATATATTCATACTATATAATATATTATACATATACACACATATATATATGACCACCATATATACATATACATATTATCAACATATGCATATATACTATATATAATACACTTATATAACCCCACACATATATATCTATACATTACTACATATATAAATACATATTATATACTTAAATATATATATAATATATATTTACATACAACTATACATCACTATATAAACATATAATCATATTATATTATATATACTAATAATTCACACCAATACACATACATATATAACATCATATATTATATATATATATATGATAATCACATATACATACCACATAATCAATATATTAATTATATACATATATTATAATAATAAAATTATATATTATCGTATAATAATTACATACCCATATTGCTATTATATATATATATATATATATATATTATATATCTATGCAATACAATATATATGTATATATACATATATATTGATATACTAATATTATAATATATATAATAGTATACATCATATAACACATATTATAACATTATCACATATATTATATATATTGATTACATATACTTATATATATATATATATATGATTTTTATATATCACTATATATTAACATATATATTATACCAATACTAATTTAACATTATCTAACAATATTACATAACACATGATATCATATTTTATATATATATATATATATATAACACGATATTTATTTACTATATAATATATATTAATACATAACTATATATATTAATATTTCATATCAACTATATATCCTACATCTCCTACATCTGACACTATATATATATATATACACACTCAGTTCATATCATTATATATACATATTATACTACAATACATAATACCTACATATATTAATACCTACTTATACATAATTAGTATAGATCCAAATCCAAGGCTCTATCAAGCGCCGAGAGGGATCAAATCTCCCGAGGTGCAAACCTCTCCTTGAATAACTCCTTGAGTGCAATACCTCAGCCACCTAATCCTAAGCTCTAAAGTCTCTAGTTTACGTCTCATATTTACTTTTTACTTTGTATTATTCTTTTTTGTTTACTTTGTATTATTTTGTTACTCGACAAACACTCTAAAATCTCATATTTACATTTTACTTTGTATTAAAAGTAAAAAGTAAAGTCTCTAATTTAAGTCTCATATTTACTTTTTACTTTGTATTAAAAGTAAAAAGTAAAGTCTCTAATTTAAGTCTCATATTTACTTTTTACTTTCAATTATTATTTTTTGTTTATGACCAACATAATATTTATCACCTAATCCTAAGCTCTAAAGTCTTTAGTTTAAGTTTCATATTTACTTTTTACTTTGTATTATTTTGTTACTAGATAAACACTCGACAAACACTCCACACATGTTACATGATCTACCCCATACTGGGCTGTAGAGCGCCTCTCGACGCAATAAAACTATATATATATATATATATATATATATTATCATATATTATATATAAATACATATATATACAATACATATATTACATATAATACATATACTATCTATGATATATGATAATAATTACCATAAATATTTGTACAATACACATACATATATAATATATATATGATATAGATATAATGTTATATGTTATTATTATGTATATAATATATAGTATATTATATATTATGTAATATATATTATATATAAAGTTTGTATATGTATGTTTATATTTATATTATCCTTATTGGCTTAGTCATACCGTGTGGTGGATGTCTTTGTTGATATCTAAAATGAGGAGGCTTGAACTTCCTTTTCCTTTGGTCAAACATATTCTTCTTCTTGTCCTTCAATGCCTTCTGGAATTTTGGCATGTTTTTATTTTTCTCATAACAATACTTATTCTTCCTTATGACTTCATCTAGAGTTCAAAGTTCATCAAACTCAATCACGTCCTTATAGGATTGGGGTAACCCATTAAGAAAGTGTTGAATATTAACATTATAATCTTTGATATACTTGACATATCTCAGTAGATTCAAGAACTAGTTGGTATATTCTTCTATGGTTGGCTGCCCCAACTTAAACTCATTGAATTCCTTGATTTTTCCATCATAATACCTATCTAAGAGGTACTTTTGCTTGATGTACTTCTTGAATTACTTCCACACAATCTTCCATTCACTAATATTCTTCACTTGCCAAAGGTGATCCGGCCATATGGAAGCTCTTCCATTCAGATTGAATATGGATACCCTTGCCTTCACGTTTCCTCAGTGGTCTTGAATAGGAAATACTTATTCATCCCAAGAAGCCAAGCCTCAAATTCCTGGCCAGAATATTATTCACCATCAAATGCAATTGCTTTACCATACTGAAATATCCATGAGAGTTGTTCTTAGATGGCCTATTCCTCTTTTTCCTATAAAGAGAGGACCATGAACATTTAGTGGACTCTTTGGTATCAGACGACTCACCAGAACAGAT